>LBNU01029479.1:53324-70435 GCA_014162995.1 Artemisia annua
AAAAAAAGGGGGGAGAGATAATAGAGAGAGACCGTTCACAAAGGAGGAGAGAATACAGTATCAGAAAGGTAGTAGAAATCTCTCGCTAGGGCGAAGGGTTCGTTGGACGCCTAGGAATATTCCGTATTCGACTCCGTGTCTTTAATATAGTTAATGGCTTATCGTCAATAATGGATTTAAAAGTAAAATCAAAATTGAAATTCCACACAAAAGTGGGATTTTTTGGCATTTAATTGGGAGTTTCAGTTCCCCTTTCCCAAACTTTTCAAATATTGTCAAAATCAGGTCCCCTACCATTTAATTTCTTAAATAAAAAAGTCATCAACAAAGGGGTCCTTTGCAAAAAGCTCAAAAAGTTTTTTCATTTTTGTCCTTTGTAAACCAATCAATTCAAGATCAATCCAAGGTTCATAAGGTATGGTGACTATCTTAAACACAAGAACAATCTCTTATTATAAATCAAATACTCTTAGGAAATGGTCAATACAAAAGGTAACCCATTCATAGACAAAAATGTTACAATTGCTCATAAACATCTACACTTTCGTCCAACTAGAGGTTTACAAACAATCCGATTTGATGTTATAAGAGCATTCTTATTACAATCATACTTCTTATTTCTTTGTTTAGTCAAGAATAATTATGGTGAAAAACAATCATTCATAGACAAATGATTATAACTATTTGAATAATAACAAATCTTTCGACCCTTGAAACTATTATCAATTAGTTAAACTTGACTCAACAAATGTCACTATGAAACTTAAGATACAATTGGTTCTTAGGATTGACTTGAAATTGAATTAAAACATGTTATCACAATCATAACTATCACTAAGCATAAAACATCATCAAAGCAAGTGTAAAAAGGCTACTAGCCACTCATAGGAAACATGCAAACAAACTTAGAATATTGAACATCATAATAAGTGGGTTTCAATGTATTGATGGAAAGTTTAATACAACGAATAGGGCATCAAGTTGATACTTGCACCTAGATCGGCTAAAGCATCACATGTGATGTTGTTTCCTAAAGTGCATGGTATAAGAAAACTTCCGGGATCTCCGAGTTTTGGTGGAATTTTGTTTTGAATGATAGCAGAGCATTCTTCATTGAGAACGGTAGTGGAAATTTGTTCCAACTTGTTTCGATTATTAAGAAGTTCTTTAAAAAATTTCCCATAATTGGGCATTCCAGCTAGAACATGAACGAGGGGTACGTTAAGTCTAACTTCTTTGATCATCTCGACAAACTTCTTATACCGCTCCTCTCTTTTCTCTTTTCTTAGGGCTTGTGGATATGGTATTTTTGATGTGTAAGTTTTAATTGGTTGAACGATATTTTCTTTGGTTGGTGTTTGGGTTGGTTTTTCTTTAGCTGCTTCTTCTTCAGCTTCTTCCTCACTTTCATCATGAATGATAGGATTATTGGTAGGAACGGGTGGTGGATCATATGAGAGACCACTTCTAGTGAATACAACATTGATATGCTCATTTCTGGTTTGCGGTGGACGATAATTCTTGTTGTTTGATCCAGACGGTTTTGGGTTGGATTGGGTGTTATTCGGTAATGTGCCAGGTATTCGAGAAGAAAATTGATCAGAAAGTCTACCAAATTTGTTCTCAAGATCTTGGATAGAAGCTTGATGATTTTTCTGACCTTGCTCAACTTTAGTTTTGAGATTGAAAAATTGAGCTTTTACAAACTCATTTGTGGATCTTTAAGCAGTTACGAAATCTCGCATCATTTTTTCGAATTCAGACTCTTCCTTTTTATCGGAATTTGGTGGGTTTGGGTTGTCTGTTCGGGGTTGAGAATCACGGTTGTTATCCCTTGGTTGGCGATCTTGCCAATTTCCAGAATTTCTTCTGTAATAATTACCACGAAAACCTCCTCCACGATATCCTCCTTGGATATAGTTGGCTTCCCCTTCGTTGGGTCTATTCATAGGTTGGTCATCATACTCGGACGATGTGTGATTTCCTCCACAATTATTACAGCCATCTCGCATTTCTTTCATTTCTCCTTTTATATCTTTGTATTGCGAGTCGATTTTAGCAGTCAAGGCTTCCATTTTCTCCATGAGTTTTGAATTATCTGAACTTTCGGCAAAAGCGACAGTTTTTCGTATGGGTTTGGTTTTGGAATCTTTTGACCAATCGAGTTTAAGGAGTACTCGATCTTCGAGAAGTTGATATGCTTCGTTAGGGGTTTTGTAAAGAAAAATTCCTCCGGCATCAAGGATTGCTTGGGATGCTTCATCAAGACCATGATAAAAGATTTGGATTATTGTTCCTCGTCCTAAATTATGTCCATGACAACTTCGAAGCAAATCTTTCATGCGAAGCCAAGCTTCGACAAGAGATTCATTAGGATTTTGTGTAAAAGCACGGATTTCTCCCATTAGTCTGTCGTACATGGCAGGTGGAAAGAATCGGCTTTTACAAAAGCTTGCCTCATTCTTCTCCCAAATGTGATATTTTTCCTGGGGTTTAATCATTATACACCACTTTGCATCTCCAGGCGAGTGATGATGGAAAAAAGTTTGAGCTTAATAGCAATCGACAATTGTTAAGCTCCAATAACGAAACATTTGCCACAAAATTTTCAATGAATTCGGCAATGTTTTTATGCGGATCAGCCCGCGAAACGGGCCATCATAATTGACGGCTTTGATCATAGAAAGATGGTGATTCCTTTAACGGTAAGTTTTTCCCAAGGTTGGCCAACAACATATAAAGCAGCTCCAGGGTGGGGCTACAGGTTCGGATTGGCGGCCCACATTGGGTTGATCGTCAGCCATTGGGGTATTGTTTAAAAAGATCGGAAATGGGATAGTCTTCGGAAAGATTATTCAAACCAATTAAGAATAAGATGGAAGATGTCTTCTTTTTACGAAACAAACTTTCGGGATCGGATAAAGGTGTTACTTAAGCTTTTTAGCAGTGGAACGAGTGTTCATACAATTACCAAGAGAAGCGAGGCAATTTCCTAAACAAAAGAACAAAGAAAAATAAAATTTTTGAAAACAAAAAGGCTAACCGATCGGTTGGATGTAAATCCGATCGGTTGGTTGCTACGGTAAATTTTAAAAACTAGCAATCCGATCGGTTGGATGAAAATCCGAATGGATGGAGACTTCTGTAATTTTTTTTTATTTTTTTATTTTTTTTAGAAAACGAACACGGAAAGAAACGGACCTTTAAAACTTAAAAGAAACACGATCAAAATCCCCGGCAGCGGTGCCAAAAACTTGATGTGTCGATTATGAGTGCAAGTTTTAAATTTATTAGGATGAATTACCGAATTTAGAAACAACACATACGAGCAAGTGAACTTGTCCATTATAGCAAGATATTATGGTAAGTCGGGATCATTCGCAGGGATTTGTGAGTGAATCAAAATATAAGTCTAAAAGTAAATCTCTAACACGAGCAAATAAGATAATAAGCAAATTCAATAATTTAAAAACTACACTTGCTTAGACTAGTTTTCTACTTAATGACAAGCATGGTTGTGATAACTTTTGATAACATGTTGGTTATGATAATTAGATGGTGGTCTAATCTATTGTTTCTACAAGTTAAACCTTCGTCAAGATTTTAGTTCATAAAAACAAGCTTTAAGTTTAAACCAATCAATTCAAGATCAATCCAAGGTTCATAAGGTATGGTGACTATCTTAAACACAAGAACAATCTCTTATTATAAATCAAATACTCTTAGGAAATGGTCAATACAAAAGGTAACCCATTCATAGACAAAAAGGTTACAATTGCTCATAAACATCTACACTTTCGTCCAACTAGAGGTTTACAAACAATCCGATTTGATGTTATAAGAGCATTCTTATTACAATCATACTTCTTATTTCTTTGTTTAGTCAAGAATAATTATAGTGAAAAACAATCATTCATAGACAAATGATTATAACTAGTTGAATAATAACAAATCTTTCGACCCTTGAAACTATTATCAATTAGTTAAACTTGACTCAACAAATGTCACTATGAAACTTAAGATACAATTGGTTCTTAGGATTGACTTGAAATTGAATTAAAACATGTTATCACAATCATAACTATCACTAAGCATAAAACATCATCAAAGCAAGTGAAAAAAGGCTACTAGCCACTCATAGCAAACATGCAAACAAACTTAGAATATTGAACATTAGAATCCATGGTTTTAAGTCTTACAATGCTTTGAAATTGATAACAAATGACAAGGTATTGATAACCTAAGTATTGGTGATGATTTCTTGAGATTTTGGCTTCCAAATGTTGCTTCCTTGGACCTCCAAAGTTTCCTGGTTCCTTCTGCACGAATTTGGTTCTTTGAGAGCTAGTTGATGATAGTAAATGTGAGTAGTAATGAGAGTAAATGGTATCTTCAATTGTGTGTTCAATGGTATCTCCCTTGGAGTACTTCTAGTCTTGTAATATACTCCTCACAATGAATAGGGACTTAAATGCTGGAGCTTGGACAACAAGATACTGAGAAGAGCCTAGAACAATGGGACAAAAGACCAAAATTCGTGCACAAAAATATTCTACAACCAACCCGTAGCATCCATCTGATCGGATGCGGGTTGACTCCGATCGGATGGAGCTGACAATTACTGCTATCCGATCGGTTATAGTCCAACCGATCGGATGGTAGATCCTGAATGCATTTGACTTGACTTTCTTGCGTAGTTCTTTATGCACTATCCAAACTTGATTAACTCTGAACTTGGAACTTTGAAGTGTCAAAAACTTAAATTCTCCTTTATGAAATGCGTAACAGATTGGACTTTGAACTCGGGAATCTTCGTATAATCGTATATACTTCATTTTCTTCACTTTTTCTCCGTTTTTCCTGCATTTGGCTGCATATGCTACACAAACATACTTTGATACGATTTAGTGGCAAAAGCATATAAAAATAACAAAATAACATATGCAAAAAAACACTAATAACGCTTCTAAAAACATGTTAACTTTGAGCGTTATCAAATCCCCCACACTTAAACTTTGCTTGTCCTCAAGCAAATCTAGAAGAAAACTAAATATCCACATGGTACAAGAGAGTGATTTCAGAAAAATGTGATGAAAATCTTCCTTATACAAGTACAAGTTAGATCATCCTTGTTATGTTTTTATAAATGAAACATTGAGATGTTTGACAATACCCAACGATTTTCTTGCACGATTAACACTTCTAAAACACCTCACGAAGGAAGAATAAGATATAATTCACTCATAACACTCATATATGGGGTAGCGTATATGATAAATCACACTCATTGCTCAGTCACGATCTAATTATTACCATAAGCTTGTACAAGAAACAAAACTACACCGCAATGGTGTAAGCACCAAGTCTACATAGCAAAGAGGTCTTTTATNGTTCATTATATTTGTCTCACATAGGTGTGATATAAACTCGTACCATTCTAGTTTTTATTAGGTTTATTTTTGCTGTGAAATTTCAAGGGTCTCATAGTTGGTTTCGGAAGGCAATCTATACGATTTAGCAATATTTATTTATAGATTTTTAATTTATTATCTATTTTGCAATTCAATTGACTTATTTGTATATTTATGCATTAACAATTGTACTAACTAAAAGAATATAATAAATGTGATATTTTTGTTGTCAAAGAGATAATATTGAAAGCATTTTTAAGGTGTACATTTTGAAATAATTTGTGAGCAAACAACGCAGCTTTCACAATTAGTACTCATAGAAATGTCGATAGGTTAAACCGGTTTATACTAAACAGAATAGACAAGTAGGTAATGAGAAAGAGATACAAAATGAAATAAAAATGACAAAAAAAATGAGAATATTGTAATATTCTCATAGAACGGTCAACTTAATTATTCAAGGTGTATATATTTATCAAGGATAAATATAAATCGTATATAAAAGGCAAATGGGTTTGGTGGTTTGGCTGACCCCTTGGGAATGAGGGAGCTAGTTTGACTTCTTGTCAAACTTGTATAACTATTCTTATTATTAGTAGGAAGATATCGCCATTTGCTCAAACTACATGGACCAACAAGTGGTATCAGAGCGGGTGGGTTTCTCTTAATCCAGATTCGTTCTTGAGTGACCGCTAATAATCCATAGCCATTCTTGAATGACGGCTAATAACACAAATTCAGAACCATCCTCTTCTAACCCCACCAAAATATACCCTTCCCGCAAATCATTCTTCTTCATTTTGCAAGATCGGGTTTTATCACAATGATCTTGTAAGAATAAAGAAGCACCAGTAGCCTCCACTTCAACTCCTGTTACCACACTCTTTCAGGAATAAGTTCACCAGGACATAAGGACCTAGGTAAATGTTATTATCCTGAAATTTCTGTTTCAAAGAGTCTTAAGAAAATATGAGTACAATACTCAAAAGCGGTCTGGAGTGGTTATGACAAGTATGAAAATTGGTTATCTTTAGTTGTAACCAATACTTGTAGAAATGAGCATCAGGAGTTTTTTAGTGGTGGAGAATCAAGGATGACTGAAGCGGGGCATCAGGGGAAGGATGATATTGTCTTCAGACTATACTCAATGGTGCATAAGGGAGTGTTCGTGGAGTCGTGTAGTTCCTGATCCTCAAGAAAAGTCACTGAAGGCAACAACGACAAAGTATCATTCGTTAGTGATCATTTTTTTAATACTTTGTTGTATATGAGCTTGGGTAAGTAGAAGCCGTTATGCTCACTTACAAACCATTTAATTTAGGCTATTTCTATATTTAAACAGGAAGAGACTCTAGGCTTGAAAAGCTGGTCTGATTAGTTTTATGAATAGCCTAAAACTATCATAAGGAAGCTGGACCACTAGTGACTCAGACCATTGAATTTATTTTATTTTATTATTTATTTATTTATTTATAATTTTTTTCTTTTGTAAAAAATAAAATGCTATTACATATACGCAACTGACAACATCCCATAGTTTAAGGATAATGTCAAACATCGTAGGTCATCTTTAAATGTTGTCATTTTACCTTTAAATACTGAACGCAAACCTTAAACGACACAATTTAGGCAAGACAAAATCCGCAGCATTTTTGATTTTATCAGTGTTTTGGCTGAGATATTGTAGTGGCTACAAGCCTTTTATACGAACCATTTTTTGTCACGGAAAAATTACAGATAACCAGCTGGCCAAATCATTATTGTCAGACAAGGATAAAACGCTTTCGTTTGTTTTTCCTACTATATAAAAGCATAATTAAATCAACAAAAAAAGCAACAAATGCAGCCAAATTAGATCTACAAAACCCTGGAAAATTACAACATGCAACAACCTTAGCTTAAGAATCAACAGTGAACAGAAACTCTATTACCACGATTTACACTTTTGGCTAACTATTATGTTATGATCAGGTATTTTACTTATGATTCTAACCAAAACCCTTATAACAATTCTAACATTAAACAGCTAAACTAAAAAACCCTGGAAAATTACAACCTGCAACAACTTTAGCTTACGAATCAACATTGAACACAGACCATGGTATTTAACGCATAATTAGATGTTTTAGTCATCATAAAACCCCTAAAATAATTCTAACTTTAAATGGCTAAATTAAGAAAAACCCCGGTTTTCAAAAACATCAGCGACCAATCAAGTGAATAAATAAAAAGCTATCACTTACATGCAGCAAACGATTCTTGTTTTAATATTCTTGCTCAAGATCTAATAGTTTTTGTGTGTGTGTCTTGATTATTTTTTTTATTATTATTTTTATTTTATCTAGAAAAGTCAATTCTATCCAACAAACGACGTCATTTAGTTTAGGGACCATATTAAACGGCATGAGTCATTCCTAATCGACTTCTTTTCACCTTTAACGGCGTCGTTTGGCCTAACTCTAGTCTTATACGATCTAAACATAGTCTTAAACGACGTCCTTTGCTTCGCTACTATATAAAAGGGTAATAAGGAAAAGAAGGAATGTGTTTTACTTTCTGTTGTTTATTTTTAGTCACATTATGTATTGCATATTTTGATAGATGTTATTTTTGTTGGATTCACTATGTTTTTCATGTTTCAGTTCCAAAAGTTTTGTGGGGAAATTATTGGTACGGTAAGCTATAGAAGCAAGAATGGAAGAATACGTACTCCTCGATAGTTTATGTGTTATTTCAAATGTTATTTTAATATCTGCATTCTTGAAACAAGAACTCATTATCTTTATATGGAAGTTCATGCTAAGAAGCATATAGGTTTATTAGAAACTTATGCCAGAAATTTATAAATTTGCTAATCTTAGTCAATTGTGATTTATAAATTTACGACTATTGAATTATCTTTATTTTTCATTAACATTTGTATGTCAAATTTTTGGTTTATTTATGTCAAAACATGTGTTTTTCATTCCCTCATTTCTTGGTTTATTTATCTTGAAACATATGTTTTATATTTTACGTTAACATTTTGCGAAGGTTTTACGTGTCTTTTTCCGTATATTCCAAGTGGATTATGAATGAGTCCTATATCAAATGCAAACACTTTGGCATTGTATGCCCCAAGAGTTAGTATACTCTTATGTACACGGATTTTTGTACCTCAATTCTTTCAAAATATGATCGTCGAGTGTCATATTTTTCACATAAAAATTAAATAAATAGTGATCGATAGTATATCACCAATTACTTTACATGAAATGATGCGATCATTGTTTAGTAAATTGTATTATAACAAACACTAATAAGTTAGATGACATTCGAATTTAACAAACAGCCCGCATATTACGCGGGTTTTATTAACTTATCAAAGGAGTCTTTCTGTTTTCTTATAAAAAAAATCGCTTCGAACAAATTTTTCTTTCTTTCCATCTTAAAAAATATAATTAAAAATATTTCCTCAACTAAAATAAAAATAAATAAAAAAAAGGGAGACAAACACACCAAATTCTCACTTTCACATTTTCTTACGTTCTCGTAAGTTTTATCCACTTTCGTCAATTTTTAAACGTTTTCATCAGTTTTATACGTTTCGTCCGTTTGAATACGTTTTTATCCGTTTTCGTTGAATTTTTACGTTTTTTACGTTCTCGCACGTTTTTATCCGTTTTTATATGTTTCCATACGTTTTTATTCGTTTTTTTACCGTTCGTCCGCTCTTATACACTTTCATCCGTTTTTAAAAGTTTTCGTCCGTTTTCTTACGTTTTCATACGCTTTCTTACGTTTTTGTTCGTTTTATTACGTTTTCATATGTTTTTATACGTTTAGGTCCATTTTTATATATTTTCATCTGTTTTTATTCGTTTTTCATCCGTTTGTATTCGATTTCATCCGTTATTAACCATTTTCATCCTTTTTTCTTACGTTTTTTAAAGCGTATAAGAACAGATGAAATCGGTTAAAAACACAGGTAAACATACGAAAACATATAAAAGCGTATGAAAACGTGAAAAAAGACAAAAATTGGATAAATACAGACGAAAACGGATAAAACGTATGAAATCATATAAAAATGTATAAAAACGGGTGAAAACTTAAGAAAATAAAAAGATGAAATAAGATAAAAACGGACGAAAACATATAAAAACGTATGAAATCATATAAAAACAAACGAAAACGTGTAAACCGATGAAAGTGTGTATAAACAGACGAAAACATATTAAAAAGGACAAAAACATATAATAACAGACGAAAATGTATGAAATGCTATAGAAATGGACGAAAACGGATGAAAACGTTTAAAAATCGATGAAATCATAAGAAAACGTATAAAAACGGACGAAAATGTAAAAAAACAGACGTAAAAAAATGGACGAAAACGGATAAAATCGGATAAAAATGTAAAAAAAACGAATGAGAATGTATAAAAACATCTAAAAATGGACGAAAATTTATAAAAACGGACGAAAATGTATAAAAAAAGGTCAAATAAAATTTATTTCGGTATAATTACACCTCTAGATGCTTAGTCAGTGGTTGGGGCATTGATTTTTGGGCGACCAGACCCGAGGTCGAGCCTACTGTCTCCCCTTTTAATTTATTTCCAAAAAACCATTGCATGTTAGTCCTCATTGACTGATTTTATTAACGGATGGATGTATGAGGGCTAACTTTACTAGCGGAAGGACGTTCGTGTGCCAAAAAAAAAAACACATAAATGTAAAGCACGACAATTGACAAACTATAAGGATGCATTTTGGACTTTACTCTTATTTTTATTTGAGAGTATATTATCTTTAAACTTACGACTATTGAATTATCTTTGTTTTTCATTAACATTTTGTGTGTCATTTTTTTTATTTTTTATTTTATTTTTATTTTTATTTTTTTTAATGTTAAAACATGTGTTCTTCAGTCCCTCCTTTTTCTGGTTTATTTATTTTGAAACATGTGTTTTATATTTTGCTTTTACATTTTGCGAAGGTTTTATGCGCCTTTTTTTTTATATTCTAAGTGGATTATGAATGAGTCTGTATGCCAAATGTCCAAATGCAAACACTTTGGCGTTGTATATGGCCCAAGAGCGATACATGAAATGATAGCCATCATTGTTTAGTAAATTTTATTATAACAGAAGCTAATAAGTTAGATGACATAAACAAACGGCCCATGTATTACACGGATCTTATTAGCTTATAGAAGGAGTCTTCGTTTTTTTTTTTTTTTTTTTTTTTTTTTTTTTTTTTTTTTTTTTTTTTTTTTTTTNCTATTGGCTTGGCCCGTTGGTTTAAGGGGGTTTTTTTTTTTTTTTTTTTTTTTTTTTTTTTTTTTTTTTTTAGGGGGGGTCGTTTCGAACAAATTTTCTTTCTTTCCATCTTAAAAAATAAGGCTAATTATCTAAAAATACATCAAACTTGTCACTTTTTACCGTTGTATGTAGCCATGTTATTTTTTTTCTAATGTGTGACTAAACTTTTGAATTTGTACATTGTGTGTATTTTGTGACTATTCAGCCCTGTAAAATGATCATTTTACCCTTCAAAATTTAGAAATGTAAGGGTAAAATGGTCACAAAATACACACAATGTACTAAATTCAAAAGTTTAGTCACACATTAGATAAAAAATAACATGGTTACATACAACAATAAAAAATGTCAAATTCATTTTTTAAGTAATTAGGGCTAAAAAATATACTTCTCAACTAAACATAACAAAAATATAACCAGACAAACACCCCCAAATTCTCACTTTCACATTTTCTTTCAAGACTATAATCTCCCATGATCCCAGACACAACTCTATACCAAACACAAGGTATTTGATAGTCTCCTATTCTCCTTGCATTGTTCATCTTCTTCTCATTTTGCTTATATATTGTAATGTAGACTAGTATTAGTAACATTGTTTTATGAATACAAGGTGTTCGATGAAATGTCCGAATGTTCACCTTAGATAATTCTAAATGACTGTTTGTTTAATGAAATTTTTGGTTTCTTAAGTTGTGTAACTGATATGGTCCGTTTTTACTAAGGGGATGTTTGTGTTAGCTTATTTAACCGCCTTATGAAGTTATGCAAATTTGGAATAAAACTTGCAATTGCAAGTGTTTTCGGCTAGCTTGTGACTTTGAATAAGCTATAGGCTCAACTTGATAAAGCCGCAAAAAAAAAGTGGGATTACCTGCTTTTTCAAATTTTAATAAGCTCGTGACTCATAAGCAGCGTAAATATGCTAACATAGGCACCCCATAAGTGCACGTATGTAGTGAGTAACACTAAGCGGAATAATAACCTCAGGCGATTGTGTTTGCAACTGAAATAACAGTACTAGGTGAGTTCAAGAAAGTGATAAATAGTTAGTTTGGTTATGTTCTATCATTTCCTGCAAGTCTTTTTGTAATTCTTGTGAAGCATACTTCTTCACTTAATGAATCTTCGATTTTGAATCTTTGTTTCTTGCTTAAGTTTCTGTCATAGCCACTGGATATACATCTCATTCAGCTAATTTCTGGTAAGATCAAATCAGTAAACTAGTTTTTACTTAGAAAGTGTTAAAATCCGAGAGATTGCATGCATGTCTAACTGTTATATGTTGATTTAAATTATTAATTTCACCAATGCTTTTGCTTGACGTTTTAAATTAAATTTGACTGGTAGTTCGTTAATAATAATAATCAGTTTGAATATGCAACTTAAAAACTGATTATGTCACCATCCAGTAATAACCACCTAATCATAAACGTGTTGCCGCTATTCATATGATCTATCTCAAAACACAATTATTAGGTTGGTGGGTATAATAGCCTAATAGGAAGGGAAAAAGGAAGATATATTGTAAATATGTTTTTTAAGTCACAATGGTATGACAAAAAAAATCCTTTGACTGCTGATTATTTCTTGTGGATTTTGTTAACATTCAAGCTTAACCCAGTGTATGTTTTGGGAACCAGTTTTTCCGACGTTCTTGACATTAACTTGTGAATACATTTGCATCTTCTTGATTTCATTTATTTTCTTTTATGTTTTATTAGACACATAACACATTTCATCTTTTTTTTGTTCAGCCTCGGTCTCATGTAAAAATTAATAATGTTTTCTTTAGAATTGGTCAATTTTCCTGTACTTTTTCAAGTGTTGAAATTTTCTCAAATTTATTGATGTTTACTTAATCTAAATGTTTATATGAATCTAGGGTAGTATTTTAGGTCGTAAATGATTAGTTCAACATTTCTTTTATCAACGCATCGTTTGTAGTTGCATGTCGAACAGGGCAAATGTAAAGAAGGTGTGAATTGTACTTGGTTCAACAAACCCATTGGAAAGCCCTTTAATCCTGAATTTGAAGTATGAAGTTTATTCTAAAAATTATAGACTAAAACATGAAATATCCTATGTAATTCGAGGTATGACTTAGTGCTAACTTCCGTGGTTCTAATTGATTCTTCGAATCTATTGTTTGAGCAAATTTCCGTAGATGCTCTTCAACCTTAAGCTTCAGGAGACTCCGCGGTAGTTCCTTCGTCTTGTAGGCTGAAATAAGAGAGAACACCGTTAGCTCGCCTCGGGTTTTTAGTCCGAGACCAACTCCGGCGTGAGAGTAAGTAATTGGTATAAGTGAGTAACAAGTGGCAAGTAAGAAGCAAGAGTAAGAGTATAGTAGAGAGAAAGTTATATCGGAGTGTGTGTGTGTAAAAAGGATCCCTGTTCATGTGTGTGAACTATTCCTTTTATACTACCTGTGATTAGCTCTATGACAAAACCCTTTGTGGAAGCTAAGTTGTCTTCTAGGTGCAGCGCCTGAAGCGCTGATAAGCACCAGGCTTGGTCTTCGGGGTCAAAGTTGTCTCCATGTTAGTTTGTGGACCAAGCGTCTGTGGCTCTGCGCTATTCGTACGTCATCGTACTATGTATGTCAGTTGCCAGTGTACTAGCTCTGATGGTCAGTGTACTAACTCCGATGCAGGTCTTACTCCATTGCTATGTTTCATGAGCAGGCCCTGCTCCGTTGCTATGCTTCTTGAGCAAGCCCTGCTCCGTTGCTATGCTTCTTGAGCAAGCACTGAGATGGTCATTGAGTGACTTTATCTTAGACATATCAAGGACTAATTGTGATTATTTCCTTCCAAGTGTCCGGAGGAGAACATACCTCATCATCTATTAAATAAGTTTTATCTTAATTGTGTTCGTCCTCAGGAGGTGTTTGGGATTGCTTGTTAAAACTTTCATTTTCTCCTTTAAAACCATACAGTCCCAGTCAAATTTTTATAGCAAACATACCCTCCAAAAGTTGAAGAAATTTTGGTAAATCCATTTTCGAATGACTTAAGTAGGCTCTTTGATTGTGTCCTATTCTCCTGGTTTTGTTCATCTTCTTATTTTTTTGCTTAATAATTTTAACGTAGATTGTTAGTAGTTATATTCTTTTATGTACACAAGCTGTTGGATGAAATTCCCCCAATAAGTTCACTTTTAAAATCTTGAGATAATCCTAAGTTTGTATATTACTCTATGGTTCTATTTCACTGTATTTTAGTTTGATTGTATATATAAATGAAACCTTAGGAGTGCCATAAACGATTTAGTGTATGGTAGTCGTTCATCTTCTTACAAATTGCTTTACTCTTAATTTGAACGAAGCTCGAGAGTAGATTACTAGGAGATATGGCTAGTGAATTGGAAAACTCATTGCAAGCTATCAACCAGAAGGTTGCCCAGTTCAGAGATATGATGACAGAACGCCGTCGTTTGGAATTGGAACGTGACAGCATGCATGACGAGTTACAGAAGCTTGAAAACAAGAAGATTCAAGCTCGAGAGAAGCTAGCAAATATAAAAGATGTAAATGAAGCCAAAGCTCTACTAGAAGAGTTGATAGGAATCCCATGTGTGGTATTAAATACTACTCCTTATCTCTCTCTATTCATACTTGTTTTTGATATTTTGTAATGTCGTATTAATACTTTAGTTGATGTGTTAGGTTGTTATCTTATTATTGATCTAGTTGCTGATTGGTTTATTGCTGATATGTTGCTGATGTTGATGTCGTGTCTGTTGATCGATTTGTGGTTGTTGATCATGTTGTCTGATGGAAAAAAACACACGAGGCAATGGGTAAATCACATCATACACCCCAAGGCGATTTTAGCTTAGGCAGGCATCAAGCACCTTTTAGCGAGTCGCTTCATGTAAGATGGACTTTTAAACTGGAAAATGTAAAAAAAATAAATAAATAAAAAAAATAAAAATAAAAAAATGATGCATATAGGGATTCTAAATGGGTTAATTAGTTAAGCTCCACAAGTTTATTTCTTATTTTGCTACTTATGACTCTGTTCTTGACTTCTACTTTCCATGTTCTTCTAATGCTACTATCAGTTATAGCTATTTAGTTTGAGCTTGGGGGTGTGGTATTTGCCAAGAGAGCCTAACTATAAGGAACCTATGTTGGGTAATATTGAATCATCTTTACTAGGAATTTATAACTTGTAGCCAATCTTAATTACATAAGATGATAAATTGTCGATCCTTGAAGTTATTAATTACTTCTTGCCACCAATCATTTATTACTTCTCGCCACCGTCCTATGTACTCTTTTGATTTGCTTTTATTATTGATATCGACTTGTGATCATTGTTTTGTATTTTTTTTATGCATTTTTGTGGAGCTTGGTTGTTTTGTTGTTGAATGTGGGATTACATTGTTTTGTGTAAAACAGTGTCAGAACTGATTTTGTAAAACATATGCAGCAACCCTTGAGCCTCTGCTTTTTGACAGTATTGCAACAACGCCTCAGGTTGTTATTGTGCACTACTAACCTTTTGATGGGTATCTTAAACTATGATAATTTATTGTTATCTTGTGTATTGTTAATCTGCTGTGTTTCTAAATCTATGATTGCTGATGTCATGTCAATGCGTTGAATTAGAGTATCTCACAATAACAACAGTCTTACAACAAATTTCTACAAATTACAGGAGGAAAAGGAGAACGAGAACGTTGGTACTAATGGTGATGTTGGTGAGGTTGGTTAACTAATTAGTTAGTTCTTTGGTCTGTTGGTTGGTTACTCACAATCATTTAATATCTCAGGTCATATATGGGAAGTTAGTTCTTGCAGAAAGCTATAGTAGTGATATTATTTGGATGCTTAGCAATGTTGATGAGGGAGATTACTTGAAAAAAGCAGCAAAGAAGGTTGACCAGGTAATATTTTTATCACTTTAACCATTGAGGTCTTTTTACTTGTTTAACTTTTAGTCTATGCATATAGAGTAACTTTTAGAATTTTTTTTCTGTATAGTGCACTAAGGAATTACTTAAACTCTTTCCTCCCTACCTTAAGTCAGCCAATAACATCAAAGCGAGAAATGGGAAATTGTTAGCTATAATGGGGAGAATGAGGGAAAACTTGGACGGAATGAATGCTGCTGAACATGAATGAAATTGTTGTTTAAGACTAGAATTGAAGGTTTGATGATAAGTAAAATTGTTGGTTGTTATCGCGCACTAAACTGCATTTCATTCATGATATGATGTGAAGTAAATAAATACTAGCTACTATGGTATTGCTTGTTAAATCTCTTGAGGTTCTTTTGGTTGTAGTCTGTGTTGTGTTTTGTGTGTCATTTATGTTTTGTGTCTGGTTATATTTATGTTGTTATTAGGATTTAGGAAGTTTTGGTTTTATTAATTGTTAATTGTGAGAGGAGGGGAAGTCTCTTTGTATCAACCCAGCCTTATTTTACAACACCACCACACAATCCCTCCAGAGCGGGGTATGAGATGTAGAACGCAGAACTGAGCCTTACTTTTTACGAAGAAATACATGTTGGGTGATCGTTTTAAGATTGAATTCTTCAAAGTATTACTTTTTGAAAGATAAAAAGTATTATCTCATCGATCTCCGAAGCAACATATGCATTGAAGAGTAGGATTAAATCTATTTTTCTGGTGGTGGAAGTTATTAGACATTTTATGAACTTCTGTTAACTCAGAACTGTAAAGGCCAAATGGTCAAATGTCGACACTTGAACTTTTAAAATTGATAACTGCGTCGATAAGGCTAATGATTTTTGTGTCTTGTCACTTGTGGGCTCATTATAAGCTTTCTTATTCTCATAAGCTAACTCAAACAGAACATAACTGTATTAGTTTATTTAGTACTGTATTTAAAAGGGTAAATGTTATCTAACACTCGTAGTAATCAAGTTTCTGTTCCATTAAAATGTTCAGTGTGTTTGGTTGTAGAAATTTCCACTAGTATTCTGTTGGGCTAATGAAATGCCCAATAGTCTCTGACTAGGATTTGAATTTAAATCAAGCTAAGTAATAACTCTCTGATAAAGAAATCAGAGCAGTTCAAGAAGACTCGTTGATAATGAAGTCAGCGAGCAGCTCCAACAGATGTTCAAGTCTTAGGGTGTGTTTGTTTCATTAAGATGTTTTAGGTCTGAATCTGACTACCACATCTAGAAAGTCTAAATCTGAACGAAATAATGTTATTTGTTTCTGTATAATTTTCCCAATGATTTTAAGTGCTCGTTTCTACAATTTATTTATTAAACCAACGCAATGCGATAATAAGTAACTTATGTAAATATAAAACAAGACTTTTTATCATAAATATAACATAGGTAATAAACCATCAAATATATTATATTAACACGAGTCTTCAATCTCTTAGTGAGTAAGAGACAGTAAGA
>LBNU01029480.1:8934-19498 GCA_014162995.1 Artemisia annua
TTTATAATTAATTAAATATGCTTGAGAAATCTTTATAAAAATTATATTTGTGAGGAAATATTATATTATAAATATTTTTTATTATTTATAATATAATTAAATATTAAGCACTTAAAATAAATACATTTGTATTTAGAGAATTATATAAAGGTAAGTATTCTTGTAAAATACTCTAAGTGTTGTAATTTTTATAAATTTGGGCATGACCCATTCGTTTGTTAAATGTTTCCATTTTTCCTCAAATGTTGCAATTTCACAAATAATTTACTAGTCACTTTATTAGTAAAATTTAGTACGTAATAACTATATTATTCGTTACTTATATAGTTATCGTTTTAATCCGTTTTACGTTATAAAATAATCACCGTAAGTCCAAATATATGTAAAAACTCGTTTTCTTCATCCAAAATATTTATTGGGCTTGAATTTCACTATTGGGCCCGTTAACCCAATATTAGCCCAAAACCATATAATACGGTTTTAGTTACGTTAATATATCGTTATATATCGAAATTAATTTCTACACGCCCGATAATAATTTTTGGTCAAAAAGTCAAAGTTGGAAAACTTCCCATGGGCTCGGCCCACTGTTCACCAAACACCCCTTTTGGGCTCATTGGGCCAATTGGCCCAATAACCAATTTTAGTTATTATATTTTATATAACTTTTATAATTAAACATAATTAACACTTTTAATTATGTTTAATCCTCAAAACATAAAGTTTGGTCAATATTATTTTTATCCAACTAAAAATAATGTAATTCGACTTAATAAAATAAATTTCACCAAAAATTACATTTTTAACTAATTATTTATAATTAGTTACGGTTAATTCGATATATAATTAATTATAATCTTACAAGCAAAACTTCCACCAATTCACCACTTGAGCCAAAATTTTATGTTTTTCAAAACCCCAATAATTTCGTATTTTAATTATGGCCGATTTATATATATACACTTATAAGTGTATATATCGTCTTAAACTCGCGTAATTAGTGTAAATCACTTTTGTACCATCAAATTAATACCACAAGTAACAAGATTTATCACACAAGCAAGAAATATACATATGAACTAGTAGCATTTAATGTGGTTCAATTTACATGCATGCATGACATATATATGTAAACTTGTCAACTTAACAAAATATATATATTTAGCACTTGGTAACACTTTAGATCATCATAAGAACATGTAATAAACAAGATTTGAAAAGTTTGATGATCCTTACAATGAGTTGGTGTTTGTACGTGGCTAGGAGAGCGAGAGGAGACCCAAAACACTTCCAATTTTACCCAAATCACCTTATGTATAACCCAAAACACTTGTAAATGCAACCCAATTAATCTTGATCTTCAAATTTTGAAGAGAATTTTGTGTGTGTGTGTGTTTGTGCTCGGCCAAAGAAGAAGAAGAAGAAAGATATATGAAATTTGGGTGTAGCCTAATAACTCGTTAAAAGATTAGGTTGGATAATAGATTTGGTTAATGGAGTGTAACTTGGTTAATAAGGTGTTTAGTTGCATGTGATATAAGTTGGTGGGTGGTGACTAGACCATGACTATGGCCGGCCAAGGGGGATCCAAGGAGGGGGAATGGGTAATTTTTACTCCTCGTTGGTATATCGTGTGTCGGTTTAGGCTTAAATGCAACCGTTACGTCCCGGTTTGACCTTTTTTGACACGAATACGTAAAATAAAGTTTTTAGCCATGATTTTGTCAAAAAAGTAATAAAATGAGTTTACTGACTCAAAAATATATTTACTTGACCTTTACCATAATTACTGTGGTGTCGGTTCGCGTGCGGCGTTGTTTTTCAGAAAATGTGAGAAAGCTCTCAGTAAATTACGAAACTTGTCAGTAACAATCCGAAATGGATTAATTTGTGTTTACTGACAAAAATAAACTTTTTCAGTATTGACTGTAAGCTACAGTGTGCAGGACAGCTCCCGAAAACATGCAGAAATGTGCAGAAACATGCAAAAGTGTGCTAAAATGCATATAACGTTCAAAGTAAGTATAATAAATAGAAATTTATTATAAAATTAGTTTATGAAAAATACCATTTGTCACAGTCTCCCCTCCTTAGGGGAAATCCGTCCCGGATTTCAGTTCAAGCCATTCGATGAGTTCGAAAAGAGATGTGGATATTTACGCTTGATCTCGTCCTCTCGCTCCCAAGTGAACTCGGGGCCTCTGCGAGAGTTCCAGCGGACTTTCACGATTGGGATACGACTCTGCTTCAGTCGTTTAACTTCCCGGTCCATGATTTCAATAGGTTCCTTGACGAAATTCAACCTTTCGTTTACTTGGATCTCTTCCAAAGGAATAGCAGAATTATCGTCAGATAGACACTTTTTCAAATTACAAACATGAAAAACGTCATGCACCGTGCTGAGTTCGGAAGGTAATGCAAGTCGATAGGCTACCGGCCCGACTCTGGCAAGAATCTCGAAAGGTCCAATATAACGAGGGTTCAGCTTCCCACGTTTACCAAATCTGATTACGCCTTTACATGGCGAGACCTTCAACATCACCTTGTCACCCACTTGAAACTCAAGGGGCTTTCGCCTCTTGTCAGCGTAGCTCTTTTGGCGATCACGAGCAGCTTGCATACGATTCTTGATCTGTACGATTTTCTCAGTAGTTTCGTGAAGTAGATCTGGTCCAGTAAGTTGGCTTTCTCCAACTTCAGCCCAACAGATCAGCGATCTGCACTTACGACCATAAATTTCTTCGTACGGTGCGGCCTTGATACTGGTGTGATAGCTATTATTGTAGGAAAACTCGGCTAGAGGTAAATGCTTATCCCAGCCGTTTCCAAAGTCAATAACACACGCTCTGAGCATGTCCTCTAGTGTCTGAATAGTCCTCTCACTCTAACCATCAGTTTGAGGATGATAGGCCGTGCTCATATCAAGATCTGTTCCCAATGCATCCTGAAGCGATCTCCAAAAAATGGATGTAAAACGGCTATCTCGATCGGAGATAATAGAAACTGGCACTCCATGCCTTGCCACAATTTCCTTTACGTATAGTCTGGCAAGCTTATCGATACTATCGTTCTCTTTCATAGGAAGGAAATGTGCAGACTTAGTGAGACGGTCTACGATTANTCCTCTCACTCTAACCATCAGTTTGAGGATGATAGGCCGTGCTCATATCAAGATCTGTTCCCAATGCATCCTGAAGCGATCTCCAAAAAATGGATGTAAAACGGCTATCTCGATCGGAGATAATAGAAACTGGCACTCCATGCCTTGCCACAATTTCCTTTACGTATAGTCTGGCAAGCTTATCGATACTATCGTTCTCTTTCATAGGAAGGAAATGTGCAGACTTAGTGAGACGGTCTACGATTACCCATATCGTGTCATAACCGTTCGACGTCTTCGGCAGTTTGGTGATGAAATCCATGGTTATCCGTTCCCATTTCCATTCTGGAATCTCTGGTTGTACCAGCAAACCTGATGGCCTCTGGTGTTCAGCCTTAACCTTCGAACACGTTAAGCACATGCTGACGTACTTAGCTATATCCGCCTTCATGTTTGGCCACCAATATAGCTTCTTCAAGTCTAAGTACATCTTGTCAGCTCCTGGATGAATAGAATATTTGGACTTGTGCGATTCGTGCATAATCAAATCACGAATTCCTCCGCACAATGGAATCCAACTCCGGTCTCCATAACACAAAACTCCATCAGACCTTTTTACGAAGCCATTCTCGCTCTCTGGCATACCGTAAATTTTCTCGTCTGGTCTATTCTCTTCCTTGAGTGCTTCCAGCTGAGCCTCAAGAATTTTCGCTGGAAGAGGGAAAACAATCGTCATCCCTAACGATCTGACTCTGAGTGGATTGATCCTCTCTTTGCGGCTAAGTGCATCGGCAACAACATTTGCCTTGCCCGGGTGGTAACGAATCTCACAATCGTAGTCGCTTAGCAATTCTAACCATCGTCGCTGTCTCATATTCAGCTCCTTCTGGTTCAAGATATGCTGTAAACTCTTGTGATCCATGTACACCACACACTTAGTACCATATAGATAGTGTCTCCATATGCGTAGTGCAAACACAACTGTGCCTAACTCCAAATCATGAGTCGTGTAATTCTTCTCATGAGTTTTCAGTTGTCGAGATGCATACGCTATCACCTTTTCTCTCTTCATTAACACGGCTCCCAGACCTTTATGTGAAGCGTCGCAGTAAACGACAAAATCTTCACTACCTTCAGGTAAGGCCAAAATAGGTGCACTGCACAACCTTTGCTTCTTCTTCTTCATCTCCCCAGTTGTACTTCACATTCTTCTGAGTTAAAGCAGTTAAAGGCTTAGCTATCTTGGAGAAACCTTTGATAAACCTTCGGTAATAGCCGGCGAGTCCTAAGAATTGGCATACCTCTGTGGGTGTCGTAGGTGCCGCCCAATCTTTGATTGACTCAATCTTGGCTGGATCCACGTGAATACCCTAACTGTCAATCACGTGACCTAAGAATTGTACAGTAGATATCCAAAACTCACACTTCGAGAACTTGGCATATAGCTCTTCCCTCTTTAATAACTCTAAGATTAGCTTGAGGTGTTCCTCGTGCTCTTTCTCATCCTTAGAGTATATCAAGATGTCATCAATGAACACAATAACGAACTTATCCAAGTATGACTTACACACTCTATTCATGAGGTCTATGAATACTGTGGGTGCGTTAGTTAAGCCGAATGGCATGACTTGGAATTCGTAATGGCCATATCGAGTCCTAAATGCCGTCTTCGGGATATCCTCTTCCCTGACTCGAAGTTGATGATAACCTGATCTCAGATCAATCTTGGAGTAAACCGATGAACCCTGAAGTTGACTGAATAAATCGTCGATTCTTGGGAGTGGGTATCGGTTCTTAATCGTTAGCTTATTCAGCTCCCGATAATCGATACACATCCTGAAGGATCCATCCTTCTTCTTAACAAACAGAACCGGAGCTCCCCAAGGCGAAGAACTCGGCCTGATAAATCCTTTTCCTGACAGCTCAGCCAACTGCTCTGACAACTCTTGCATTTCCGTAGGTGCTAGTCGATAGGGCGCTCGCGCTACCGGCGCGGCTCCTGGCACCAAGTCTATACGGAATTCAATTTGTCGAGCTGGCGGTAGTCCAGGTAAGTCTTCTGGAAAGACTTCCGGAAAATCCCTCACAATTGGCACATCTTCCAATCGCTTCTCTTTGGGACTCTTCTCTTTCTTCTCGGAGACGTGAGCTAGAAAGAGGTAGCATCCTTTCTCGATGTACTTCTGCATCTTCGTACACGAGATGATATTCAACCTTGACGAACGCGCACGATCACTTCGATCTCCCTCAATGACGAGAATCTCATTTCCGTAAGGTACTCTGACGATCTTTTCATCACAGATGATGACGGCATGGTATCTCGATAACCAATCCATCCCTATGATGACGTCAAAACTACCTAACTCTACTGGCATGAGATCGATATTGAAAGGGTGATTTAGCAAGTTTAGAGTGCAGCCTCTTATAATGGTATCTACTCTCTCTAGATTCCCATTAGCTAATTCTACGTCAAAGACGTTATCTAAGGTGGTCGGGGCAATACCAAGTAAATAGCTAAATGCAGTCGACACAAAACTTCTATCTGCTCCCGTATCAAACAAAATCGATGCATAGCGATTATTTAAAAGGAACGTACCCGTCACCACATTCGGGTCGTTCTGAGCTTCCCTCCTGCCAACAGCATAAACTCTGGCAGTAGCTCCTCCTCCATTGCCCTGATTCCCAACACTACCAGCTGTCATCTGGTTGTTACCACCATTCCCTTGATTTCTGGGCTTCTTGCACTCACTCTTATAGTGACCCTTCTCACCACAACCAAAACAGGTTACCTCTGCCTTACGGTTGTTGGGTGGTGCAGCTTGAGCAGTAGCTAGGGATCTAGACCGACAGTTCTTGGCCATATGCCCCACTCTCTGGCAATTACGGCACTTAACTGTACACTCTCCCCGATGATGTAGCTTGCAGCGGTTACAGAGAGGTGCGTCCCCTACGTACTCTCTCTTCTCAGACGTACCAGCTGCATATGCCTTAGCTACATTCTGCTTCTTGTGCTGAGATTGACCACTGTTACTCCTAGCATGATTCTCCCACTTTCTCTTGTGGTCATTGCTCTTCTCTGGAGTTTCTTCCAATAGCTGGTCCATCAGCTTGTTCGCTATTTCCATAGTCTCATGCAGATCCTTAGCCTTGGAAGTAGTCACACTTCCCTTAATCACTTGAGGCAATCCTCCCACATACCTCTCAAGCAACCTGGTCTCAGTCTGAACCATTTCTGGGCACAACAACACTAGCTCTTGAAACCTCTGGTTATAAGCAGCCATGTTGTTATTCTGTACCTTCAGGTTCCAGAACTCAACTTCCAACTTCATCACCTCATTACGTGGGCAGTACTTCCTGAGTACCATTTCCTTGAAATTCTCCCACGACATGGCATAAGCAATCTCAATACCAGCTGACTTCTTGTAGTTGTTCCACCAGGTCAAAGCAGCATCCATGAGAGTGAAAGATGCGTACTTAACCCGATTCTCTTCACTACAGCCACTGATATGGAACACAGTCTCTAACTTCTCAATCCATCTCAACAATCCAATGGCTCCCTCTGTTCCTCTGAATCCTCCTTCCATCACCTTCTTGAATTCATTGTAGGAACAGCCACGATTGTTGGTGGGTGGTCTTGAAGTTTCAGTGTTAGTTGTTGAGTTGTTTACTGCAGCGAGTGCGGCGGCTACTCGATCACTGACTAGCTGATCAAGTGTGGCATGGTTCACTGCTGGCGGATTTGTCGCGGTCCTGGGTGGGACTGCATCCTCAGCAACTCTTCCACGTGTAGCCCTTGCCGGAATGGCATTTTCCGCAGTTCTGCCTCGCGCAACTCTCGCTGGAGTCGGTGGGTTAGCAGTTCTTCCTCGAGTAGATCTGGTTGACCTTCGCTGAGGTGCCATTTATCTGCATCACAAAAGATGGCGATAAATGAGATCTTGTGTATGGATAAGAATGTCACATGAATATGTAAATATCATAGACACGATGCAAGGGTAAAGTCAACAAATAGAGGAAGCGAACAATCGAATAGATAAACTAAGCTTGTTATATTCATAAATCAAATCTGAAGTTCACAAAATTACAAGCTAGTTTAGAATGTCGTCACTAACTGATGACTCATCAGTTTAGTGGAAAATACAAGATCCTACGAAACTAAACTAAGAACGATCGCGCTCGGCACGCATCTGATCAAATGCTGCTGTCATCCCTCCAATGGCAGCCTCCAAATGAGTCACACGAAGTCTGAGCTCGGCGTTCTCTGCCATCACTGCTCCAATCATGTACTCAGCAGTCTCAATCCTCTGCCACTGAGCACGCTCAGAACCTCGAGCTCTACCAGGCATCCTATAAGTCTGGTGATGACCACTCCTCAAGTCCCTCACCTGAGCTCCCAACACTCCGAGCTCTCTACCATGCATCCTCTCAAAAGCCTCAAATCTAGCCTGGAGTCCAACTCTCTCCCTACGATCACCATACAACTCCTCAAACAATACACAAGCAGCCCTGTCAATCGTACCAACACGCCTCTCTATCCTCTGCAGGCGGTCAGACTGCTCCAACCTCTGAATCTGATCAGAATGAACCTCCAACAATAAATCCTGATTAGCCAACTGCACATGTATCTCCTGTATGGCAGTCAGCTCCTCACCCATATCTGGTGAATCCGGATGTAGAGATACTGCCTGTGATGGCGGTGAGGAAGGTATCGGTGAAGTAGGTGGCACGAATGGAGGTGTAGATGGAGTATACTCTGGACTGGCAGCTTGAACAGTAACACACGGAATGTCTACCCACTGAGTATCCCCTAAACCCCGTACCTGAGCATCCCTGGAGCTCTGTCCGATCTCAAATACACTCTGAACATCCTCCATAACACCCTTGCCATTAGATGGCACATCCCTCCATAACTCACCATCAATATGCATATCATCAGAAGTAGGCTCAATCGGTGTTGTCTCAACCTGAACCTGAACCGAATCAACTGCTGGATCCTCCATCGGATCCTCATCCTCATCAGAGTAGGATGATACAGATCTCCGTAATCTCTGACGTGGCGGTGAATAATCTGGAGATGAAACCGGTGAATGAACTGGAGAGTGGAGTAGAGGTATCCGTATAGCCATAACAGGACCTCAGATGTGGTGATATCAAAGATGAAAGTCTGACAGTCTGATCACTCGGACGTACTGACATGCGAGCTGTACGCCGAATGGTAGGAGTCTCAGCAGCTGAAGTACCCTGATCATGCTGTGAGAGTGAGTAGTGAGCAGGATATGAATGATGAGCTGAAGCAAAACGAGGTAAGAATGGTGAAACTGATGCTGGAGCTGTGTGTGTAGACTGAGTGGCAGCCGTGATGACTTCCATAAGCGGGTTATCCGCAAACGGAACTGGCTGACTAGAAGGAGATGAGTGTCCAGCAGATAGTATGGGCTCCGAAACATCGAACTGACGAGACATGGTCTGTGACAAATACGGTGCGGTATGTGTACGTATAAAGAAAATACTTATATTATATACGTTAAGTAAATACTAACAGCACAGTATAGCACTTAAACATATAAAGCAAAACTCATATAAATCATGGCAAACGGAGTAGGCAGGCATCTGGCGGTCATAAGGAACGTTTTTATGAAAAGGGTTATAGTTTAAGTTTTTAATTTACCTAGTTCTCTATAACCTGGCTCTGATACCAATTTGTAACACCCCCAAAAATAGAGAATCGCGGAAGCATACAAGCATTTGGGGTGCTACGAAATAGGAAATCACAACACAAGATAAAGAGAACGGATTAGAAATCCGTTTAAAATATATTACATAATTGTTATGTCAAATGTAATACATAAGTTCAAGTTTTATAAAATAAGGCCCAGTTACATGACTGTCCTAAAGTTTTCAGAGTTATGCTTGTGTAAAAACACTTAGGATTCTTATGACCTCGCCATGCACTGCCTTCAACATAAACATACTTTAAGCACCTGAAAAACATGCTAAAAGTCAGCTAACGCTGGTGAGTCTATAGGTTTAAAGTAAATAGCACATATGGACCATAGCAATAATCAGCAAGTACACACTAAACCCGCATGCAACACTAAGCTCAACAACCGAACTAGACAAAGAATGCCAAAGGCATTAAATATAATACAAGTGCACGTGAGTGATAATCCCCAGTCACTCGGCAAAAGGTCGTCATGGTATACGTTCGCCTTGACCATGGCATGGCCAACCGAACGGAGGAGTCACCCTCAATAGATCTATTTATAACATACGCGTTTCCCAGCAGGAATTGACGGTGTTGATAATGGGCAAAAATGGGATTCAAGCAAACTTAGGTTTCCGCATACTAGTGTGTAAAAATAAGTTCAGTTTTGGTCCATGAAAACAGTTTTGCATGTTTCTCACCCCAAGGTTTATAAAACAGTACTTATAAGAAAATGGGGCTATAAACTCACCTTAAAAGATAGCAATCCGCTAATCGATAAGTAAATAGCGCAACCGCTCCGACACGTGACCTAGGTAAGTATGGTATGTCTTAGTACAACGTTCATGTTTTAAGTGTTTGACTCTTTTGAAAAGGTTTCTATGTTATGTGTTACCATGTGCTCGTGTATTTCTTGTTTGTTGTGTGGTACATACGTTTCAAAAGTAATTTATTAGGAAAGCTCATGATGATGGCTCGTGGTGATGGTGAATGATGTGAAGGTGCATAACGGAACATCCGTATATTGTATTCATCATCTTAGTACGTAGTAATATTTATATATATATAGCTTTTATATATATATATATATATATATATATATATATATATATATATATATATATATATATATATATATATATATATATATATATATATATATATATATATATATATATATATATATATATATATATATATATATATATATATATATATATATATATATTAAATAGAATAATAGTAGCAATTAAGTATTTAATTAATTTAGTTTATAATTAATTAAATATGCTTGAGAAATCTTTATAAAAATTGGCCCAATAACCAATTTTAGTTATTATATTTTATATCACTTTTATAATTAAACATAATTAACACTTTTAATTATGTTTAATCCTCAAAACATAAAGTTTGGTCAATATTATTTTTATCCAACTAAAAATAATGTAATTCGACTTAATAAAATAAATTTCACCAAAAATTACATTTTTAACTAATTATTTATAATTAGTTACGGTTAATTCGATATATAATTAATTATAATCTTACAAGAAAAACTTCCACCAATTCACCACTTGAGCCAAAATTTTATGTTTTTCAAAACCCTAATAATTTCGTATTTTAATTATGGCCGATTTATATATATACACTTATAAGTGTATATATCGTCTTAAACTCGCGTAATTAGTGTAAATCACTTTTGTACCATCAAATTAATACCACAAGTAACAAGATTTACCACACAAGCAAGAAATATACAT
>LBNU01029480.1:34800-47742 GCA_014162995.1 Artemisia annua
TAGTAGGCCAGATCTTCTATTTGGTGTATGCATGTGCGCTCGGTATCAATCCAAACCTACCAAAAAGCATTTGGAAGCGGTCAAGAGAGTCTTCAAGTATCTTCAAGGGACTATCCATATGGGTCTCTGGTACCCTAAAGACACTGCTATGGCCCTCAAGGCCTATTCTGACGCAGATCATGCGGGGTGTCAAGATACACGTCGAAGTACTTCAGGTGCAGCTCAATTTCTAGGAGATAAACTAGTTAGTTGGTCATCAAAGAGACAAATGAGTACATCAATCTCCTCCACAGAGGCTGAATACATTGCCATGTCATCATGTTGTGCTCAAATACTATTGGTGAAATCTCAACTATCGGATTATGGCTTTGTTTACAACAAGATTCCGATGTACTGTGACAACAAAAGTGCCATAGCTCTTTGCTGCAACAACGTCCAGCACTCCAGATCGAAGCACATTGATATTTGACATCACTTTATCAGGGAACAAGTTGAAAAGGGGATTGTGGAACTTTACTTCGTGAGGACAGAGTTTCAGCTGGCTGACATCTTCACAAAAGCACTTCCGAGAGAATGATTTCAATTCATTCTCCCACGTCTTAGAATGAAGAGTATCACACCAGAATCACTCAAACGTCTTCAGGAGGAGAATGAGGAGTAATGGATTTGCTTCAGATATCCTTGTATACATTCAAAACCAAAAAGAAAAATACAAAAATATAAAACCTATAAAACTCATAAAAATCTGAAAAACCAAAAACACAAAAATAGCTCTTCTTTTGGCATGTCTTCTGTTTATCGATAACATTTAAGGTTCTAGAAATTTCATTCAACAATGGCACCGGAATTTTAAATGAAGCTCGAGTAGAAGTTATAATAAATGGTTAAAAAAATGTCATTTCGGCTTGCTATTACTTCAGATAGCAACCCGCACATATTTATGGGGAATATACGTCGCCACAAAGACGGTTGTTCCTCTTACCAGGCAAAGTTCACTCGGGCATGGATTACGTTATATCCATGCTTCCATCGAAATAGTATACGTTTCAGTGCATCATTTCTAGTATAAGAAGAGAAGTCTTCTTTCATCACAAAATCTCTCTCATCTATGATTCTTCAGGAGAGTTTTTGTGGTACACAAGGTGGCCATTGGACTTAAATTTTCACAAATACTTGTCGCTCAACGTAATGACTACAGCTCTTTCAATAGAAAACGGGTCATTAATTGAGGGGGAGAGTATTTGCTCAAAATTTTTGCACCTTTCAAAACTTTGTGCACCATCAGCAGTGTTCGAAAATCAAGTCGTTTCAAAATCAGTACATTTTAAATCTAATCACATTTTTCTCCCATATTTTCTAAACATGCTTTAAATCATTGAGATCACAAAATCTCAAAAGATTTGAAATTTTCTGATCGGGGGAGAGAATGTGACTTAAATATGAAAATCTGATAAAAATTGTGATGTTTTGGACGTAAACATAAGCTCTCCCATATGTGCCAAAGTCTTTCAAAATATCAATGCACATATTGAGGGGGAGCAAAATGGCTTTCAGTGACAGAAGGATGTGGCATTTCATGTGAGCGTGACTCAGACTTAACAATTGAATTGACGAAACACAACTGTTAGTAGTCGAAAGGATTTATCCAAGTAGAATGTACCGTTTCGAGAAGCTCTTCTTAGATGTATACTTTGACGGGTCTAACTTCCTTATTAAGGAATGTTAACAACTTCAAGTTAGTTATTAGGGCTAGTTATCAACTAAAAGCTGATAACGGATCCCTTTAACTAAGCAACATAAACGTGTTCCTCGGGTATATGTCTATTAAGAGTGGATCAATTCAAAAAGTGCAACTCACCCCGACATGTGCAAATTTCTATCAAAAATCTATGAGCACATGTTAAGGGGGAGCATTTGTAAATCATAAAACTCTCAAAGTGTTAGCAAAAATGTGTTTCTTAATCATAAACACTTTGAGAGAATTTTCAATGATTTGGTTGATGGCAACATAGGATAGTCATGAAGTTATAAGGTGGCTGATGTGTTTAGAAAGCTTTACATTTATTAAACTAGTTTCACCATTTCCTTATTACACAAAACACATGGGTAAAAGTATAATCCCCATTTATAGCAAAGGTTTGAGGTAAGACCAGGTCGTCCCAAGAGAGGATGTTGTTTCTTATTGCTAGTTAAAGGTAACAAAATTAGATTCCAGTGATTGTCACTTATCACTAAAACCGTTTTTGTTGGATTTAAGATTTTTGAAATGTTTTCCCAAATGATATTAAAAGTATGTTTGTTAAAGGCTAAACACATGAGATGAATGAGCATGAGTATCATAGAAAGTACTTGGACAAAGCATAGGAGTAAAGCATGATTGATGATCATGTAAACTAGTATATCTACTCGATGTAAAAGAATCTCCTTTCGACCTATGATCCTAGATACATAAAGTGCATAAAGTGTGGTCCAAGTATGAAGTACCAAGTATGCATTTCCCCTAACCAAGTCGTTAGACATGAGGCTAGTCCTTAAACATGTTATGGTCGAGTTTATCATATGTTTTACTACCCAATTCTCACAAGCATAGCAATGTCTCGTTATAGACAGACGATTCATAATATAATCAACACAATTGCATCTTTCGACCTTTAAACAATTATGATGACCAATCAAGACATATGACAAGAGTCTAAACCATAACATATCAAATACATATAAGATAGATTCAATATTCATAATACAAATCCACATTCAACTCATGGCAGCGTTGCCTCTAACAAACATAAAAGTACTACTCCATATTCGTATAAAAGTAAACTAAATAAACAAGTAAAGTTGTCATTATATCGAGTTCTCCAATTGTGCTCACGTTCCAACTGATTTCTCCAAGTGTTTCTACGGACTTAGCTAGTGGTTGTGATGTAAACCACTACTAAACTGCTTCTAGTGATCAAGTGATGATTCTGTGTTGAGGTGTGTATAGAACCACGAATTTTGCCTCTATTTATAGTGTAAGTGAAACCCTAGCACGTCCCTGGAGAATTATGACAAGAAAATGATCGGTCTCATCATTGAAGTAGCTTATTAATATAGAAAATATAACTGTCATGTGAAGTACGCCGCGCATTTGCTGTAAAACCGGCGAGCTTTATTTCCCGTAACCGGCGTTTATGTTGTATATAACCGGCGTATTTTATGTTTGACTCGTGCATATATAGTTGACCAAAGATGCCCGTAAGCGGCGCTCTTGCTTCATATAAGCGGCGTGCTTTAGTCCAAAGTAAGTCTTTTTCTTTTTATGTTTACAAAGTCATCCATCTTGTGCTTTTCTCGTTACTTTCACCAGACCTATGTCCTGCAAATATATTCTTATATTAAGCATCAAAAGTCCTAATAATAAGGTTATTTGTCCTATAATTCATATAATATCGGGGGTATAAACATGTATAATACGAGACTCATCAGTGGCTAAGGTTAGGAAAATCGTCCTATGATCCGCCAGAGTCGGAGGGATCTACCCAAGGACAATACCGTATAGATAGTAATAGAAAGTCCTTAGGTATGATTATGAAAAAAAGGAGATAAATGAGAAAAGAGAAAGAAGGTGTTGAAGAATTAAAAAGAAATGAAATGAGAAAGGGTGAAAAGAAATAGCCCTCCCATTATTCAACCTTAGGGCAGAAACCGGGTTCAATTCATATGCTACTAATTGCTACTAAGGTAACATCGGTATTGAAGACAAGACGTCATGGACCCAGTGACGCACTGCACTAAACCTTCTAACCACTCAAGTTCTCTCAAAAGAGCTTGTTTCATTCTCACGGGGAACCCTGCATAATCTATCGACCGCTCATTACGAGCCATGTCGATATTGAAACAGGAGACACCGCTCCAGTCTCCGACTACCAAATAATGCACTTATTGAGTCTAGAACCACGAGATGCATCAAAAGATCTCATAGGAACACGTGATATATCTACACTGGCTGTTCAACATTAAGGACACCAGTTGTAATCTTATGAGTCCTACGCAGATCTTAGCAATCTGCCAAGAACACTTATGAGGGAATATACGTGTGTAATTCCCAGTGATTGAGTGGAAATTCCTGCCAGGGTCAACATCAAACAGCCCTGAAAGCAGGTCACTTCGGTAATTCCTTGTGGGTTACGCTTAGTAATCGCGGTGGTTTCAAATGGTCTACAGTCGTGGAGTGATCTCCAGCGACTTACCTAATCGTTGATCTACTTAGTTAGATCTTGTAAGCTCTTTCGGGGGCATCCGATTTAGGAACGGCCTCGGTAAGGATTAGAGAAAGTCTTCACACTATGTTGTTGACAATCTCGAAGTCCAAACCTGTAAGTACCGGATGATTTGTTGCTAACTGTTTGCTTGCAGGAATTTCTGACGGTTGCAGTTGATTGCAGAAAAGATGCCGATCCATCACCTCATGCTCACACTTCGACATCACAACCTAATAAATCATGATCATTGAATGGGCCTCAACTTTGCTTCCACAACTCTGATGCTGAAGATCATGAACCTGAAAAGTGTGAGCATGCCAATACAAAGATTTCCAAATCACATGGAGACGATACTGCACCAGGATGACTTGGAGACATTCATTTGGATGATAAATTCGAAGTAACGGCACAGGAACATCCAACACATAAAACAAGTCATCTACAGTCCACTGCTGGAAGCACAAAGTTCATGACAATGAAGAATCAGAGACTACGAGCTACAAAGATATCGTCAAAGATTAGAATGCTAGAATTCAAGTTGTAATTTCTGGGGTGACCTCCCTTAGGGGGAGACTGTTAGGAATACGTTTATTCATATGAAAGACTCGGTCACCCCGAGTATAGCTTAGCATTATGTAGCTCGTAGTATTTATCATATTAGTTAGTAGTTAGTATTATTCAAGTAACATCGTGGAGGAAGGACATGTCTTTACCCACTGTATACTTGATCCACAGCCCGAGAGCGGGCGTTTATGTTGTAACTATATAAAGCCCTTCCCACATATGGGAAGGGTTGGAGTTTACAATCTAATAAACTACAAGTTTTCTCTCTTTCTCTCTCTAGAAAGTTTGCCATCTCCTACCTCTCTCTCTCTCTACACATAGGAACCAAAACAACCATTGAATCATGTTTGTGACTTAGTGATTATCTTACACGTTAAATCACAGACGGTCGCTTATCACTGGAGGACCGCCGCGTCGATAAAGGACCGCCGGCAGTGAGTTCAAAGAATGTTGCCCAGTTTCTCATTTCTGCAACATGCATATATAACTTAATACAACTCTTCACGGAACAGCATAGACATAAATTCAACAATAAAATATGTCACAAACCAACTAAACATCTCGTAAAGATAAAGGACCGCCGGCAGTGAGTTCAAAGAATGTTGCCCAGTTTCTCATTTCTGCAACATGCATATATAACTTAATACAACTCTTCACGGAACAGCATAAACATAAATTCAACAATAAAATATGTCACAAACCAACTCAACATCTCATAAACACATCGAAATCCAAACATAATTAACAATTCAACATGTCTTAAGAGCACATAAAAATAAACACAGTTGTTTCAAGTATATTACATAATCATGAAATGAGTTCACAAAAGTAATAAGCATAGTAGTTCCAAGTACATCAATAGAAATTCTCCACATGATACTTTACTTCTTCTTCTTTTTCTTGATGAGGTTCTTGATTGACTTCAATCCTTTCCTTTGCTCATCCCGAATTTGAGTTAGAAGGATGACCATAGATGGATCTTGTGGGTCGAGATTATGAGGGATTTGAGGAAGGGCATTTATGAAGTTTTGGGATAGAGAAGAAGCGCTAGCATTGGAACTACCAATGTGTTCATCATCATCTATGTGATGAGAGGATGAACCGCCAGGAGATGACTCGGGAAATAAGGTCCTTTTCGAGCCAGAATCGGACCTTGTTTTTCGCTCAATATAAATAGTGGGCGGGAACATGACACGATCATGGATATGGTACTTTTCCGATTTGAGTTCCGGAAATTCATTTATGATATGATTGAAGAGGTGGGTCAAAAGCATACCATATGGCAGATTAAGCTTGGGCTTTTTGGTGACGAACTCCATTCTCCTAACCATATAGAATGCTAGATTGTAGGGTGTCGATGAGACAACACAATAAAGCATGTGACCAAGACAAGCAGGAAGATGATCCCCATTGCCACCAAGGCAAAAGGCATTTTCACGTATGATTTCTTCAATTGTTTTGAGGTGTTCAATTTCTTTTGTAAGAATTTGGTTTTCTTCAATGGGAATTTTCTTACCTTTGTGAGTGCGGGTAAGAAGTGAGGTTCGAGGTTTAAGAATGAGAGTCCTAATTTCATCTGGAGTGGGGGGAAATGTGGCATATTTCCCACGTCCGGGGGTGCTTCTGAAAAGAGCATCAAGGCTTCATTCGTCAGAGAACGAGCATTGCCCCGTGGTAGGAAGGCCAAGGATTTGACCAAAATCAGGAAGTGAGGATGAAAAGAATTTATCTTGAATGACAAACTCAATGTAAAGTTCATTTATTGACTCGGCTCTTAACCTAAATTGACTATAGAATTCTAGGATAAAGCGAGGAACAACTAATTCATTTATTTTATAAAGACATTCTAGTTTGGCAGAACTTAGCATGGCTTCAAGGCAATTAAAATCCTCAAAGTCAGTATAAACGACTCGACCTTCATGAATACAACGTTTTTCAAGTCGTTGGAGTTTATGGGAAAGAGGTGAGGGGTACTCAGTGGAAAGATGGGAGTGTAGTTACGTGTCTTTGTGTGATCAGCCCAGTTTGGTTTAGGCATGTCTTTCCTATAAAGGTTGAAACAAGGTAAACATTAAGTTGGCTAGTCTTAGTTTTAATACTTATTACAAACACCCCTTTATACCATAATTCATTTTAATTTCGAAATTCCTGATTCATTTTGTTGCATGGTTATGAAAACGTTTTTGACATGTATTGATATGTGCCTATTTACACATATCTTTTACCTTATTTAACCCACAAAAACGACCAAAAAACACCCGAAAGGACCATATAATGTTACAAATATCCTTGGAATGTGTTTTTGTGTATTTCAGGTACAAAAGGACTGAAAACAAGGCAAATGTGAGCAAAACCGAGCTTGGATGGGATTACGAAGCAAAATGGAGCATTACCGGATCGACTCGACACATTTTTGAAGAAAAACGAAGAAAAAGACAAAAAGTCAAAGCTGAAGTCAATCCCGGGATGTGACATCAGGGTGAGCTGGAAAACCAAACCCTAAACCCATATTTACCTTTTACCCTTGACCTAAACCCAAAAATTACCATTTTACCCTTTTTATCCCGAAACTCAATTTCAAAACCAAATCTCATAACCTTTTTCCCGACACCAAATCAAAAACCATTTTTCAAAATAAATCACCAAAAACAATTTTTGACAAAACATTTTATTCTTATACTACTATTGTTATTATTAAATATTATTATTAGTATGTTATTAGTATTATTATTATTAGTAACATTATTTAGTATCATTATTAGTATTATTATTAACATTATTCTTAGTATTACTAATATCAGTATTTTTATTATTATTAGTATTATTAGCATTATTACAATTATTATTATTATTAAAAAATAAATAAAAAAAAACCAACAAAATCTGTTTTTATTACTACTAATCTCTACACTTAACTAATACTAACCCATATCCCATTTACTAATCCGGACCAAGCTTTAACACACTAACCCAACCCACTGCTAACCCATTACCAAACCAGGCCCCTACCACCTAGAACCCACACTATAAACAAACCCACACCCAAAACGATTTAACCCCTTTACCCATTTGAAGCCCCTGTGTCTTGGCGCCAATTTGATAACAGAACCTTTCCCCCATCTTTGTCCTTATTTCCAGCTCACCAGACAGTGCCAAATTCAGTCACATGATGTCTTATCTCAATGGCCAAGTCAGCAATCCTTGGCACACAAAGATTGATCCAATGGACATGAACACATGAGTGGTGGCCAAGCATAAATCAAGGGCTGAGAATATAGTTTGAGAAGCACAAATTTGACCATCTAGCTTTTGTCTCTCACAAGAAACACGACACAGAAACAGACAAGAGGAAGACCTAGCTCAGCTTGTGCATATATACCCTCTCCCCTCACAGTTGAAATTTTTGTCCAATCTTTCAAGCATTTAGAAAGATTTTTGACCTTTTAATTTTCTTGTCATTTAAATTTATGCACTTTAAGTTTCAGTTGTAATTTAACTTTAATCTTGTAATCCCTTTTTAATGCAAATTTCAAGTTTTCCTTATATTTACTCTTGACTGCTTCCTTTTCAAAGTTTTTAATTCCAAGCTCTTTTTATTGTTCTAATAGCTCACATAAGCTCTTTCAAGCTTATTGTGAGCTAAAGCTTTCATTTAAACTGTTTTTCAAAACACTCTCTTTAAGTTTTCAATAAAAAAAAAATAAATAAATAAATAAATAAAATAATAATAGCTTAGCTAGTACTAGCTTATCTTACTGCTTTCTACTAGTTTGAAACTGCTTATTTGGTTACAAAAGAGCTTTTTGATTACTTTTCCTCCAAATCCTTAGCTTAAATCTTGATTTTCATTCAAAAAAGCTTCAACAGCCAACCCTTAAGGGGTGTTTGGCACAGTGCCTTTTTCTAAGCAAAAATCATTTTTGACCACTTTCTAAACTTTAATCAGTTACATCTAAGTATTTTTAGTAGATTTCAATCAAAGTTTTATAGTTTCATATAGTTCTTAAGTATTTTAACCTAGTTTCTAAACTTTCTTTAGTCAAAACTGTTTTTATTAGTTATTAGGATAAACCTTAGCTTTAGCCTTTTAGGTTGTAGTAATTGGTTCATTCTAGTCTATATAGGATATAAGTAAGTTTTTAGAACCTGGTACTTAGGCCTTGTGGGTCAAATTTCCACTTTTGACCCATTCTCACCCGTTTTCACCCAACTGTTTTGCCGTCAAAAAAATACCCGAACAGCCAGAAGTTTTTGATTTTTAATTTCTTTAATTTTAGGTCTTTTGCTCTAAAAATTGGTAGGTATCTTCTTTAGTAGGTATTCTAGTTGCCAGTATTTTTAATTTATTTTTACTATTTTTTTACAGCCGAAAGTAGCTCCTTTAGTCATTTTTTTTCCCCATTCAGCAGCCCCTAGTTTAGTTAATGCTTATTAGTGCTTTTTAGGCTTATTCAATGGCTTATTCTCTGTCCCCTTTGCTTATTTAGTGTTCCCTTTAGGTGCCTGAGCTTATGTCACCCCTAGTATAGCTTATGTTAGCTTATGATTAGCTTTTTAGTTTTCTAAAATTTTTCTTTTATAAATTTTATTCATGACTGCTTATATTTTTACTTATTTGTGTGCTTAGTAGTGGTTTTCAAAAATAGTTGTAGTTTTAAAAAATGCTTATTTTCATGTTTCCAATAAGGTTGTGTAAAAAAGTTTGAGAAAAAAAATGTTTTCAAAACAAAAAGAGAGTCACAGGTTCGAACCTGTGACCTCTTGGATGATAACACAAACACTAACACAACCCCCTACCATCTCATCTCTTGTATGTTGGTTGTCATAGTTAGCCAACTTTATTATTTATAGCATTATTAGTCTTAAAGCTTATTTAACTGTCTAAGCTTATTGCAGCTTATTAGCTTAAGTTTTTTTTAAACTTTTATATTTCTTAGCTTAATATAAGTAGTATAAGTATTTTCCTGCAAAATAATAGGTACTTTCCCTTTTAAATTACGTTTTTAAGTTTTACGCGTTACATTTAAAGTTTAAATTATGTTTTACCTTATTTGTGATTTACGTGCCTTTCGTGTTTATTTATTTGCGTTATTTTGAGTTAATATTTGTTGCATTTAGTTTAGAAATCCAAACCTCTATTCAAATCCCATTCAAATCATCCGATCACAAAACGTTATTCGACTTCGCATTTCACACCGCGCTGGGACACGACCCGGGGATATCCAATACTCCCGGTATACGTAGTTTGACCTCGTTAGCTATTTTCAGGCTAAAGGACTCGTCTATTCGTATGCGTACTATATAGTGTATCAGTTTTTGGCGCCGCTGCCGGGGAGGAGTGAAAGCCGAAACCGTTTACGTTTTGAAGATTAGTGAATTGAAGACCCTTCCCCCGGGAAGTTATCGTCTTGTTTTTGTATATATTTTCATAATTCAAAAACCCAAAAAGATTTTCTTTTTCCAAATTTATTTTCCTTTTATCTTAATTGTTTTCCCGTCATAAAAACCCAAAAAGAATCTTCGTTATCCTCTTTCATGTTTAATTCTTACCACTTATCCCTCTTTCCCGTTTAATTTTTCTTCTCTTACCCTCTAAACCCATAATTCTTTATCTTGTATCCTCTTAACCGATAATTCTTTATCTTTCCCCATCTTATGTTTAATTCTAATGGAATCGTGTATTCCTTGTGTTGGTTGTGGTGAGCCGCTTTTCGGTTCACCATGTCGTTGGTGTACGTGCGAAAGGTGTGGTAATGATATTCAAAACGGAAGTTGTTTGTTTTGTGGTTCAAGTAATTCATTCATTTATGATCAAAATCCGAATTCACTTAACAACTCTTCAAACTTTTACGACTACCCACCTCAACCCAATTATTCTTCGTACGATCAACGTTATTGTGATATTTGTGGAGATTCGTTAGATTCGACATCGACTTATTGTCAACGGTGTACTTGCGAGAGGTGTGGTAGAAATCTTATCGATGGATTTTGTTCATTTTGTGCTTCCGAAAATGAAAATTCATATTCTTATGATTTTACCCCGAACTTTTCCAATTATCCTCAAAACGATTTTTATCTCCCTCCTCAAAACTCTTATGAGCAAGAACCGTGTTTCAATAATGATTCGTTGCAAAATACATCACATTTTGAAAATTGTGGGGAATCATTTGAAAATGTTCATCATGAGCCGAATCCATCACAACAACAACACGGTTGTGAGTATTGTGGAGGTCCGCACTTTAGCACCGATTGTCAAACAAGGAATCTGTATCCTTGTGGCAATAAAGATTGTTCTTATCCTAACCATACTNGAGCCGGTTATATCTCATCGGAGTGGAATTTTCACGCGCTTCAATGTTTATCCAAACATCTTGAATGAAAGTCCGATGGAGATTTTGTTTTCCACATCTTGCTTCCCCAAGGACGAATGAATTCGGGGTCGGATAACTCAATGTAACCGGCTCAAAAGAACGACTAATCTTTCTAAACCGTCAAGATTTTGTTTTCCTAAACCGTCAAGATTTGATCCTAATCTTTCTCGATTTACGGTTAAGAGTTTGTCAAGCATACGTGCTGAGCTTAAAACGATGTCTAAAAAGAACGACTTGCCTCATTTTCACGTTTATCAAGAACAAGAACCGGAGACCATAACGGAAGTGGTGGAAATTCCTAGCTCTCAGAGCACACCACTTGTCCCACCTCCGGATTCTTCAAGATGTTCTTTGAGACTTGAATCTATCATCCCCGACTCTTCCCATCCTTCCCTCACACCGGTTGAGGGAAGTGACTCCGTTTTGGATGAGATCGATGCCTTTCTTGCTAATAATGATTCTATTTCGACAAAGGTTGATGATACCAATTTTGATCCGGAGGGAGACATCCGTTTACTTGAAGAATTATTGAACGATGAATCGTCATCTTCTCTCCCTCCAAAGGACGTTAACATTAAAAATGATCATAATGAGATGTTCTCCGATTCCGACGATGATGAATCTTTATCTTGTGGAGACATCGAATATGTAGACGAAGTACCTTCTGAGCTCGTCAGCTTAGAAGAAGAAAATAATGAAGAAAATGATAAATCACTTTCTCACCCTCCGAAGGAAGTTGAATTCAATCCTCCTAAGGATATTGATGACCCTGTTCCAAGGGTTTCCGAAACATTCAATATGACTTTCACAAATCCGTTATTTGATTTCAATTCGGAATTTTCCCTAATTTCAAATAACCCGATCTTCGATATTCCTAGTGATGAGTCCGAAACGGAACCCGAGGTCCAGGATTCATCTCATATGATTGATTCTCTTCACGGTGAGTTCTCCAAAGAACTCACTCATATCATACCTCCTCCGGAGTATGATTTCTTTGATTTTAAGGAAGATCCTGACCCGGGGGGAGATGTTCTCAATCATGAGAATTTTCTTACTGATGATTTAATCCCGACCCTCCCACCCGAGTCACTTCTTGAAAAAATGAGCGTTAATGATGAAAATATCAAATTTCCTTTTGAAGATGATGAGCTTATCTTGATCGTTATCAAGATATTTCTTCCTTTCTTCCCCTATCCGGTGACGTCTTCTCTTCTGCACTCCTTTGTGAGTGAAGATACCATCTTTGACCCCGGCATCTCCATTTCTTCTTTTGAGCCGGTTATATCTCATCGGAGTGGAATTTTCACGCGCTTCAATGTTTATCCAAACATCTTGAATGAAAGTCTGATGGAGATTTTGTTTTCCACATCTTGCTTCCCCAAGGACGAATGAATTCGGGGTCGAGTCAAGCTCGTGACTCGGTTAACAAAAACAAAGAACCTATCTTCTATCTTCTTTCTTATTTCTAACAACTAAGTGTGGGGGAGTTTCCTCTACTTGTTTTCCTTCTTTGTGTGTTATTTTCCTTTGTTTTCAGGAATCCCGTAGATCGTGATGATTTTTGCGCTTGTTTTCAATCCAACTGCCCAATATCCGATCTTTGTTTTTAATGTTTATCCAGGGATATCTTATTAATCCTTCGTGTGAAACGAGAATTCGTTTCCACACTTGGCTAGTAGTATTACCTTTTTCCGTTCAATTGTTTCGGCTAAGTGCCGGTACGTTGAATATTGAGGGCAATATTCAATTCTAAGTGTGGGGGG
>LBNU01029480.1:48065-99006 GCA_014162995.1 Artemisia annua
TATTTATGTTGCTAATGAATAAATGTGCGAAACTTGCTTGTTACTAAATTTAAATCGGAAGTTGAACTAGTATTCGTCAAAAGTGTCTAAAAGTTGGACTTTGATTTCGAAATTTTTGACTTCAAAGACCCCGTGAGCTCCGATACTATTCTCGAGGGTGAAAACCTAGCCTCCTAAGTTTACTAAGGACAAGCTGAGAAGAAAGTCGCCACATGGAGTGATCTCATCTTTGAATCTCTAATTTGTAAATCATCGTCGGTTGTTGTCTATTTAAGCTCAATATTACTTTAGCGGTAGCTTCGTAAATCTTTGGAATCGAATTCCCGCTGATTCCGGTACTATTCTCTGAGAGGTTTCAAAAGCCCGGTCACCTAAAACCGTCTGGTTTGGGATGTGCCGAGAAGAAAGCCGCTACATGGAAAAGGCCCTTTCGATCCTTAGATTTCGTGGTTTCCGGTGAATTAATATTAACTTAGATAAATAACAACCCTAATAAGTGTCGATTTTTCCGGTCAAAATTTTGAAAACAAGCACACACACACACCTAACCTAATAATTATTGTGGGAGTGAAAAGTTAAGTCGCGACTTACATAGCTTACTAATATAAGTAGCGTTAGCATTTTACAAAAACGTTTGCACAAGGGTTTTAGACTTAGTTTGGGTAGTAATAAAAAGAGGATGACGATTAAAATTCCCTGGAGACACCCAGTTTGTGTGAATCCCGTTCCATGATGCCATCGTTTGTAAATCAAGCATGATATTTAATTTTGTTATCGTTTAAGTTAAGTCGATTGGAATAAGAAGTCAAAACCGGGTGAACTTGGCAACATAATAAATCTTGTGATCCTTTCATTACTTTATATGATCGGATTGCTAGGGACTAGCAATTGCTTAGTGTGGGGGATTTGATATGTGCCTATTTACACATATCTTTTACCTTATTTAACCCACAAAAACGACCAAAAAACACCCGAAAGGACCATATAATGTTACAAATATCCTTGGAATGTGTTTTTGTGTATTTCAGGTACAAAAGGATTGAAAACAAGGCAAATGTGAGCAAAACCGAGCTTGGATGGGATTACGGAGCAAAATGGAGCATTACCGGATCGACTCGACACATTTTTGAAGAAAAACAAAGAAAAAGACAATAAGTCAAAGCTGAAGTCAATCCCGGGATGTGACATCAGGGTGAGCTGGAAAACCAAACCCTAAACCCATATTTACCTTTTACCCTTGAGCTAAACCCAAAAATTACCATTTTACCCTTTTTACCCCGAAACTCAATTTCAAAACCAAATCTCATAACCTTTTTCCCGACACCAAATCAAAAACCATTTTTCAAAATAAATCACCAAAAACAATTTTTGACAAAACATTTTATTCTTATACTACTATTGTTATTATTAAATATTATTATTAGTATGTTATTAGTATTATTATTATTAGTAACATTATTTAGTATCATTATTAGTATTATTATTAACATTATTCTTAGTATTACTAATATCAGTATTTTTATTATTATTAGTATTATTAGCATTATTACAATTATTATTATTATTAAAAAATAAATAAATAAATAAATAAATAAATAAATAAATAAATAAATAAAAAACCAACAAAATCTGTTTTTATTACTACTAATCTCTACACTTAACTAATACTAACCCATATCCCATTTACTAATCCGGCCCAAGCTTTAACACACTAACCCAACCCACTGCTAACCCATTACCAAACCAGGCCCCTACCACCTAGAACCCACACTATAAACAAACCCACACCCAAAAACGATTTAACCCCTTTACCCATTTGAAGCCCCTGTGTCTTGGCGCCAATTTGATAACAGAACCCTTCCCCCCATCTTTGTCCTTATTTCCAGCTCACCAGACAGTGCCAAATTCAGTCACATGATGTCTTATCTCAATGGCCAAGTCAGCAATCCTTGGCACACAAAGATTGATCCAATGGACATGAACACATGAGTGGTGGCCAAGCATAAATCAAGGGCTGAGAATATAGTTTGAGAAGCACAAATTTGACCATCTAGCTTTTGTCTCTCACAAGAAACACAACACAGAAACAGACAAGAGGAAGACCTAGCTCAGCTTGTGCATATATACCCTCTCCCCTCACAGTTGAAATTTTTGTCCAATCTTTCAAGCATTTAGAAAGATTTTTGACCTTTTAATTTTCTTGTCATATATTAACAATGAATAATTACGTTATTGTTATGTGATTAAACAATATTAATAGCCACAAATTCGAATTAGGGATAATCTCATTTTTGACCCATTTTCAAAATTCGCAAAATAAGTTAATTAGTTGGTTAATTCGAGTATTATTAGTGCTATATTGTTTAGATTTGCTTTCAATTGTTGTTAATTTAACAAAGAAATAAGAATCCCCAATTTTTAATTTTGTGTTCATATAAACCCTAATGGTTCAATTCGAGTTAAACAAGTGAAATTGAATAAATTGACTTACAATAGAGTGATTAGCAAGTGTTGGTGATTGATGATCTTGAATTTGTAAGCCTTGAATTAGTTTGATTTTAAGTGAGTAAGAATTTTGGGTGCATGGTTCGAGTTTTCGTCGTTTCTACAGCAAAAGGGAGTGTTTGGTTTTGTTTTTCATGTTATGTAGTAAGAAAACGGGGTATGGCCTAAAAATGCTGGACGGTCCCTTATCGATATGGGACCGCCGAGAGCTAAGGGACCATCGGCAGAAGGTTGTGTGGTTTTGACGATTTTTGTTGTTTCAGTTATTATGAGAAGTCTTTGGTTCCAAATTGTTTTAAAATATAATTCTTTGTATTTTAAGACACAGTATTGACTCAATACACACGAGTAGGCTACGGAATGGGTATGGAGTGGAATCGAGACACAAGAAAAGGGAAGACTCGATACGCTTGAATAAAGAGTGGATTTTGAGTCGAAATAGGGGAAAAGAAGAAATAAAACGTTCAACGAGGTTCAAGGACGAGATTTGCATCGGAGAGGCTAGAAGTCAATCATGTAAATTCCAAGAGAAGTCATAGACGAGAACTAGAGAGCAAACAAAGAGTGAAGCAAGTGTGCATCGTCTATAGTGATTGATGTACGCAAAGTTCTTTATAAATAATGGTTGTGGTAAGACCATTATTTTTCCAAATAATTTGCTTGAATCCAAAGAAGGATAAGCATTTAGACAAAACGTCCAATGATCACAAAGCATATAGCACATATGAGCATATATAAGTGTTATCTAGCATGCAAGCAAGTAATGATAAATCACATATTCACGTAAGCATATAGCAAACATTCAAGTAGCAACTATATTAGGCAAGATTGTAAGAAAACTTACCTTGGCCTCTAGCTATCCTTAATAACACATTTCGTAACATGTCTTGTATGTGATGCAAGGCATGATGAAACTCACTTGGCGAATCATCCTTAATAGTAGTTGCACATTCAACGCACACATTTCCTTGGTCTCTTGCTATCTTGACTAATAGCTAGCTAAACACGTACATAGTCTTCTTCATTTACATCACTTCAAGACTTGTAGATTAGTACACCAACTTAGTTGTTAATGTGATTCTTGTCGGCAACATTACCTACAATAAAAACATTCAAACTAGTAGTACACGATTGTACTAAAACTAAGTGACTTGCTAACAACATATTTTCATCATCTTTGGCTTGAACATTTCCTTGATGAAAGTTTAAAATATTTTGCCACATATCATTTACCACATTTCATAAAATGGTTTTGTCTAAACCAATTTTTAGGCAAAGTTTTATAAACCAATATTTGAACTTCAATGTCTAGCAAAAGTTTCGTATGAAATTTTAATTTTTGAAATCTATTCTCATTGATTAAAAATATCAAAAGAAATGACATGCCAAAGCTAATGATCAATTGATTTCACATAACTTTCAAATTCATTTTTCTAAATGACAAAATTTTCATTTTTGAAAAATGGTGACACATTCAAATAGATCCCTTCTAAGTATCTTTTAGACTCCATAGATCGATTCAAGTTTTAAAATACAGTATACTCTAAAGATCTTCATAACCTGGCTCTGATACCAATTGTAGAAACTAGAAGGGGGGTTGAATAGTTTCACCGTTTCTTTTTAGTTGTTAAACCGTTTCGCTGTTTTTAGGTCCGGTTAATATTCTTTTGAAAACTCATTGAATTCTACTTGTTATGTGAATATCAAGTTGACTACTAACATGCATAAGTAAATAAGTAAAGGGAAGAATAAGGAAAGAACACAACCAAAGGGACGCGGCGATTTATAGTGGTTCGGCCCGAAGCTCACTCTTAGTCCTACTCCACTCCCCGAGTACCACACTCGAGAGTTATCAATCACTATATCAACACACTCCTNTAGGTCCGGTTAATATTCTTTTGAAAACTCATTGAATTCTACTTGTTATGTGAATATCAAGTTGACTACTAACATGCATAAGTAAATAAGTAAAGGGAAGAATAAGGAAAGAACACAACCAAAGGGACGCGGCGATTTATAGTGGTTCGGCCCGAAGCTCACTCTTAGTCCTACTCCACTCCCCGAGTACCACACTCGAGAGTTATCAATCACTATATCAACACACTCCTTCAGGCGGAGCAATCCGTACACATGCTTACACAAGGCTTAATAACACTAAGCATAATGTCCAGTTCTAATCGTAGCTAGAACCAATCTACTACAAGGCCCACGTGGCCACACGAACAAGCACTCTTGTCCCACTTAGATCGACACACGATCTAAGCCTCCACACGAACGAGCACTCCCGTTCACTTGATTCTTCACATTAAGACACACTTGGATCCTATCCCGATCCAAGCCTTCATACAATGACTCAACTAAGTCCTAACCTATCCACTAGGACATCACTCTTCCTCACAACAAACACATAAACTAGTCTAGTTACAAGACTTCTTGGATCTTCATCTTCTCCAAGTTCACACACATGATGTAATAAAGATTGCTGATCTTGGCTCAGCTCGTGAGGTGAATGGCCGTCCTCTATACACTGATTATATTACGACACGTTGCTATCGTGCCCCTGAGGTTATTCTTTGCTCACCGGTGTATGATTATGCGGTTGATATGTGGGCTATGGATGGAATCATGGCTGAACTATTAACCCACGAAACACTGTTCCCTGGTGAATCTGGAGCAGAGGTAATGTATAATATTTGCAGAGTATTAGGAACCCCAACAGAAAGAACATGGTCCGAGGGACTTTATCTTGCTAGTAATATCAAATATCGGTTTCCTGATTTTCATGGTGTAAAATTGTCTAATGTATTACCATCTGCAAGCCCAGATTTGTCGAATCTGATTAGTGGACTTCTCGCGTGGGATCCATGCATGAGGCCTGCAGCAACAGAGGCGCTACAGTATCCTTTCTTTAATACTTGCTACCATGTTTCACGACCCCTTTGCTATGAACCAGAAACTGTGGATTGCTCTCTAATCCTAGGACCACCAGGATTCAAATTGCCATTGCAGCATGAGTTTTTAAGGAAACAAGAAATTTGGAAACGAGAAGTTTCTCTAGCTGTTCTGAAGGAGAGAATTCTATAGAAGATTTACCAGAACATCTGTTTGAAGATTCGACAACAGAGGATTTAGCAGCAGATATAGTTTTTCTGGAACGTCCTTTTGAAGATGCAATTAAAGATATGATTGATATTCTCCGAGAACATCCATTTGACATTCGGAAGCAAGTTCGTTTTCTTCCAGAACATCCGTTTGAAGATGCGATTAAAGATATGATCCATTTTCTCCCAATATCCATTTGAATTCCGAGATAAAAAAGTAAAGTTTATTTTTGAGGTTAACAACTTAGGCTTCTTTAAAATGTTACTAAATATCAAAGATATATAAGCTTATTGTAATTTGACGTTTAATTTGGTTAAGGGGTTTAGCTAGTAACAATAGTATCCTTAAGAGCTTTCTCTAGTTACAACTATTGTATTTTAATTACATAGCCAAAATTGTGGCTAACTGAACAAGAACATAGTTTATTTGATGTTAACTTTATTCCGATTTGCTTTACGTTTGATGAATAATGAATGTGATATCGCTAGTTGTTTCAGTCCATGCTTTTTAGTTCTTTGCTAGTCAAAAATCAAACTATGCTTTCTTGTGTACCACAATCATGTGATTTATGACGAACAAGCTAGTGAAAATGCAAGTATGTGAACCTACGTTGGCAAAATGGGTCGTTCAGGCAGCTTGGGTAACCCATCAAAATGGACTATTTAAAAACTAGACTCGTAAACAACCTCTCTCTCCCCCAATTAATTCCTGCCATTTCTTCACCATTAAAAAAACTTCTAAAAGCTTCAATTACCTATCAAATCATGAGTAATTTTCTAATCAAATTAGATAGTTGAATTCAGCTTTTAATTCTTCATCATTTGATATAATTTTTAGGTATTTCGCAGCATTTTTTTCTAAAATGAATATTGGCGCCAATTCGTTCTGTGTACTGTGTGATTAGATCTAGTTAGTTTTCATCACGTCTAATAAGAAAAGATCATCTAAAAGGCTTGTAAAGGCCCCGGTTTGGTTCAATGATCATGTGGTTGAACAATTGAGTCAGAAAAGGAATAATGAGGGTGTTAATGGGAAAACTGATGAAATTAGGGTTTCTGGTGATAAAAATGTTGATGATAGCGGGAAGAAGGATGAGATGATTGATTGTGAGGCGAATTGCGATGAGGTGACTGCTTGTGAGACGAATTGTGATGAGGTGACTGTTTGTGAGGCGAATTGTACTCAGAATGAGGGTTTGGGGTCTCAGGAAGTTATTGAGGAAACAGTGAGTGATGAATCTCAACCTTTGAGTACAACATATCCAAACACTGTAAGATCTCCATAAACCCTAACACTTTGTTCTCAAGAAAAAAAGAAAATGAAAGTGAAAGTAAACTAAAGAAAGTGGAAGTAAAGTAAAAGAGATGAAGTAAAATAAACTTTCACCCCAAAAGTGTGGTGAAAGTTTTTAAAGCAAAATCACACCACTTTCAATCACTTTACTTCCTAAGAAAAACTTGAGAATACAACTAATATCACTTTCACTTTCTTTCATTTCTTTTACTATACTTGAGAACAAAATGTAAGTCTAATGAGAATAATGATAATGGTGTTAATAATGTGAATAATGTAAATGATATATATAGGCAAACATGAAGCTAATAAAAACATAAAAGAATCTAAAAGTTTTGCTAATATCGTAAAGCATAATAGTGTGTTTGATAATAAATTGTGCTTAATTCCTACTGTTGAGAAGGACGGTAGTGATGTGGTTGTGTTTGAGGAAGAACTAGTTATTGAGGGTAGTAAAAAAATGGGAATATACTCTGTGTGGCTATTTTGTTGGTTATAGAATGCAAAATGCTGAGATTAAGTATAATATTGGAAGAATGTGGGGTAGATTTGGCCTTAAGGACATTGTTATGCTGAATGGAATGTACCTTTTCAAGTTTAAGAATGAGGAAGGTATGAACCATGTGTTGGAAAGTGGAACTTGGATGGTTAGGGACAAAACCTTTGCTAGTTCAAAAATGGAATCCTAGTATGTGCATTGAGAAAAAGGAACCAGTTGTAGTGCCTGTGTGGGTGAAACTTGTGAATTTGCCTTTAGAAGCATGGAGTAACAAAGGGATAAGTGCAGTGGCTAGTGGATTAGGTAAACCTTTGATTATGGACCAAACAACTGCTAAGATGTGCAATGAAGGTACTGGAAGATTAGGATATGCTAGGGTTTTGGTGGAAATAAGTGCTGAAAAGGGATTTAAAGATAAAATTGAGATTTTCTATAAGAATGATATGCAGTCTTAATATGGCCAAAAGTTTGTCAATGTTGAGTATGCATGGAAACCTCCTAAATGCTCACATTGTAAAGTTTTTGGTCATAACCATAGTAATTGTACTGTGAGACCTAGGAGTGAAGAGGAAGTTAACAGTAGGAATAAAGAACAAAATGAAGATAAGAATGGGCAGAATGATGGCCAAGGGAGTGTAAAGAATCAGAATGTTAATCAGAATCAGAGACAAAGAGCTGAGAACTTTAAGAATGGGAATGGTAGAAAGGATACTTATAAGAAACAGTTTGAATTTAGACCAAAAAATGTGCAAAATGATAAAAACAGAGAGTTAGTACAGGTGCTAGTGATATTGGTAAGAAAGCTCAGGCTAGTACAAGTAATGATAATGGGAAGAAAACTCAAGCTAATACTAGTAGCCCAAAGAAGACTTGGAATGTAGGTGTAGGAATTGTGGAAGCAATTAAGAAGAATGCTAATAAGTATGTTGCTTTGGATAATGATACTGAAATTGATCCTACTGAAGTGTTAAGTACAGAAGAAAAAGAAATTCTGAACACTTATGTTAGGAAAAAACAACAACCTGGTATTGATGTTACTGAGAAGTGGAGCAAACTAATTATTAGATACCTTAAGGATCAATTGGAGAAAGAGAGTATGAATGATGAAGAACAGGAAGAAAATGTTTTAGATCCAAGTAATGGGGTGGTAAGGAATATTGTAACTGATGAAGTGAATGGTCAGGGGACACACCTTCTAAATGAAAATAACTAGTATTATGGATAGTATAAATAATGATTTGAAGATTGTAGCTTGGAATGTGAGAGGTATGTGCAATAGAGATAAACAAAAGGAAATTAAGAGATTCTTGGCTGAGAATAAGTTTAGTATTTGTGCTCTTCTTGAAACTCATATTAAAGAAAATAGAATTAAGAAGATTAGTGAGTATGTTTATGGGAATTGGGACTGGATATCTAATATTCAGCATAGTAGTAGAGGGTGTAGAATCATTGTGGGATGGAATGCAGAGTTGGTTAATGTCATGCCTGTGCATACTACTAATCAAGCTATGTTGTGTGCTATGGAAACTGTGGATCATCTTCATAGATTCTTTTGCTGCTTTATATATGCTGAAAATCATGGTAAAGATAGGAAGAAGCTATGGAAAACTCTAGAATGCTACAGGAATATTGTGTGCAAAGATCCTTGGGTTCTAATGGGAGACTGGAATGTTAGCTTAAATGTTGGGGATCATTCTACTGGAGGTTCATGTAAAACTGCATATATGGTAGATTTTCAAGAGTGTATTGAAGCTATTGAAGTAGAAGATCTTAACTATACCGGGTGTCATTTTACTTGGGTTCAAAGCAGACTAGATCCATCAAGTGGTATTCTTAAAAAGATTGATAGAATCATAGGAAGTAGTGAGTTTACGGATACTTATCCTAATGCACATGCTATTTTTCTCCCTCATCTCACTTCTGATCACAACCCTGGAGTTTTAGCTATCCCAAACATGGTCAAAGGCAAGAAAAAAGCTTTTAGATTTGCTAATTTTGTTTCAAATTACCCTGAGTTCTTGCAGATAGTTGAGAAAGAATGGCAAAATCCAATTTCTGGTTGTTCAATGCATAGACTGGTTAAAAAACTGAAAGTTCTCAAACATCATATGAAGAAGTTGAGCTGGAAACATGGAAATTTGTATGAGAGAGTGCTTCATTGGAGATCTAAACTTCAAGAGATTCAAATTAAAGTTGACAAAGACCCTCATAATGCAGAATTGAAAAGTGATGAAGCTGTTATCCTGAAAGAATATTGCTCTGCTGGCAAGGATGAAGAAAGCTTTTTAAGTCAACAGGCTAAAGTGGAATGGATTAGTGAAGGAGATAAGAATAGTAAGTTCTTCTACATCATCATTAAAGAAAAAAAGCATAGAAGCAGAATTTCTGTAATATGTAATGAACAGGGTGAAGTATTTGAAGGCAATCAAGTTCCAAGTCAATTTGTGGATCATTTTGAAAAATTTCTTGGTTCCAGTCATCAAGTTCAGAGCGTTGAAGATGCTGGTGTGAATATCAATAATCTAGTGGACCCTGTGGATGCTGAATTCATGATCAGAGATGTCACTAGNATAGTAAGTTCTTCTACATCATCATTAAAGAAAAAAAGCATAGAAGCAGAATTTCTGTAATATGTAATGAACAGGGTGAAGTATTTGAAGGCAATCAAGTTCCAAGTCAATTTGTGGATCATTTTGAAAAATTTCTTGGTTCCAGTCATCAAGTTCAGAGCGTTGAAGATGCTGGTGTGAATATCAATAATCTAGTGGACCCTGTGGATGCTGAATTCATGATCAGAGATGTCACTAGTGAGGAAATTAAAATTGCAATGTTTGATATTGATGATACTAAATCTCGAGGTCTAGATGGTTACTCTTCTAACTTCTTCAAAAAATCATGGAGTGTAATTGGCAGTGATGTTTGCAGTGCTATTAAAGAATTCTTTGACTTAAGGAAATTACTTGGTGAAGTTAACTCCACTCTTATCACTTTAGTTCCCAAAATAAGTAATCCTTCTAAAGTGTCTGACTTTAGACCAATTGCTTGTTGCAATGTGATCTACAAGTGCATAAGTAAGATCCTTACTAATAGAATCAAAGATACTCTTTGCAAAATTATTAGCCCAAACCAAAGTGCCTTTATTCCTGGGAGGCAGATCACTGATAATATTTTGTTAACCCAAGAATTGTTAAGAGGTTATGAATGGAAAATGGTGCAAAGAGAGTCTCATGTAAGGTAGACATACAGAAAGCATATGACACAGTTAACTGGGATTTCTTGGAGAAAGTACTTGTAAAGTTTGGATTCCACAGAAGAATGGTTAGTTCGATCATGACTTGTGTCAGAACGGCAGGCTTCTCTTTATGTGTAAATGGGGACATACATGGATACTTTAAAGCTGGAAGGGGTCTTAGACAAGGAGATCCAATCTCTCCTTATCTATTTACTATTGTGATGGAGGTATTCAGCATCATTATACAACAAAAAATCAGTGAAAGCAACAAGTTTAGATTTCACTGGGGCTGTAAAGACCTCAAGATCTCCCATTTATGCTTTGCTGATGATCTTCTGGTATTATGTCATGGTGATGTGGACTCAATCAAAGTGGTGAAAGAAGCTATGGATCTTTTCAGTAATGTCTCAGGTTTGACTCCTAATCTTGGCAAAAGTACTATTTTCTTTGGTAATCTGAGTGAGCATGTGAAGGGTAGGATTCTTGATGTTATGCCTTTTAAAGTGGGGCAATTACCTGTTACTTATCTAGGAGTTCCACTTATTTCTAAGAAGATTGGTATCAATGAATGTAAGTGTTTGGTGGATAAGGTCAGAAATAAGGTGTTAAATTGGAAAAATAAGCTGCTAACATATGCAGGGAGGTTACAGTTAATTGCAGCCATCTTATCATCAATGCATGTATATTGGGCTTCATTTTTCATCATCCCTAAAATGATTGTGAAAGAGATTCATAAGCTTCTTAAAGGTTTTCTATGGAGTCAAAGTAATAGTGCAAAAGGCAGAGGTAAGATCTCATGGAATCAAGTATGCAAGCCTAAATCTCAGGGTGGTCTTGGTTTGAAGAATATTAGTAGATGGAATGAGGTACTTATGTCTAAACACCTTTGGAATATTGCCAACAACAAAGAGACTATATGGGTCAAATGGGTTAATACTGTGAGGTTAAAAGGACAAAGTATCTGGTGTGTGAAGATTGATCCTAACTCTTAGTAGTGGGTGGAAACAGATTTTGTCTTTAAGAGATATCATTAGACCTCATATATGCAAAAAGCTTGGGAATGGGATAAATACTTTCTTTTGGCATGATAAATGGTGTGATCAAGGCCCCTTAAGCAAATTGATTAATGTTGAAAATTTAGGACAATGTGATGAGGAAAATAATGCCAAAGTCATAAACATGTTGGATGAGCAGGGGCGGAAATGGCCTGAGTGGATGAGGGGTAACAGTTTATGTTCAAGTATTCATGTCCCTACATTGAATGATGAAAGAAAAGATAGAACTTTATGAGTGAATAATAAAGGTGACTGTGTTACTTATGCTATCAAAAAGGTGTGGCAAGATATAAGACAAGAGGATCAAGAAACTATATGGAGTGGGCTTGTTTGGTATTCATAATGCATACCTAAACACTCATTTATATTGTGGCTTGCCATTCATGGAAGACTTAGTACTCAAGACAGAATAAGAAAATGGATGCCTAACAGTGATTTGAAGTGCCCCCTATGCAAAGAATGCAATTACAGTCACTCTCATCTCTTCTTTGACTGCAAATTTTCTAAAAGTGTATGGAATAAGATTGTCAACATACTCGGTCAAGGTGAATTTGGATATGATTGGGAAGATATTGTTATGAAAGTATGTTCCTTAAGATGTAACAAGAATATTGCAAGTATTATCAGAAGACTGGTGTTAGCTGCAAGTGTGTACCATATATGGCAAGAAAGAAATAAAAGAGTGTTTACTGATATGCAGAGAAGCTGGGAGGACTTGGTGAAAGTTATCACCAATGATATAAGATTCAAACTGGCAAGCTTCCATGTTAAACAATCCAATCAGATACTTGAAGTGCAAAACAGATGGCAGGTGAAGATGAATATACAGAAAGGAGATGAAACAGTTATTGCTCCTATGGAATTTTAGTGCAGTTTTTGTGCTAATAAAAAAGAGGTGTTGGAATAGTATGAGTTTTATTGGAATAGCAGATGGCTAGTACCTTGAGGACTGCTCATTTTCATCCTTTTAGTTTGAAGATGGTTGGGTCTCATAATGTAGTTTACTGCTGAAGAATTGATCCTTTTTCAACATGATCATGTCAACTGTGATCAGTTTTAAAAAAAGATCTAATGGCATTTACAAAACAGACTTTGGTTCTTGGTGAGTCTGAATAAAAAACATTTTCAATGGTTATCCATTGCCTTAACTGGTTTCACAAACCAAAAGTTAAGAAGATCAGTCCTTAAACAACCCTTGTTTTGGATTGATATTATGATCTTACTTCAGTTGATGGCCTTGTACCTTGTAGCTAGAGAGCTTATTAAAATACATCCTGATTAGTCTATTTCAGTTGGCCTTTGTTTGGTGCTGTTTGGATAGTCATGGATGCTATTGAGATAATGCTCTTTAGTCTACATAAAGTAGGTTTCCAACTGAGATGGGTAAGTAAGATTAGTGGGTGGTGTGTGAAGATTGGAATAGTGAGGGATGAAAGATGACCCTACTTTGTCCAGTCTACATGCCACTACAGGAGGAAATGGTTGGAACTCATGACAGGGTGTGTGTTCCCATTTGTGTGAAGCCAGTGTTATAGATGGAAATGTAGCACAAATAGTATAGCCCTGGTGTGGACAGGATATGGGTACCAAGTGAAGCCAACATCCCATTCTGCCTTGGTCATTGCGGTGGCAGGTTGAATGATCAAGGTGGAGGGAGAGTTGGAAATGTAAGCATGATGGTAATGGTGCATTTTAGAGGTGAATTTTAGAGTGTGTGCTTCATATGAAGTGCCTGATTGATGATAAGCTTGATATGATATGCTATGGAGTATTCTGCATTATCTGAGGATAGATTAGTTCTTTGTCAGACATTGTAGTACTAGTGTTTGATATTGGATAGTATAGAAGTGTAGTATCTGCTCTGTTTTTGCGATTGTCCAAAAACAGATTTATTGTTGTAAGCATTGTAAAATTTTGTAGTATTATTATAATTCACCTTTTGCAAAAAAAAAATAAAATAAAAAAAAAAAAAAAAAAAAAAAAAAAAAAAAAAACCATCAAAATGGATATTTTTAATAGAACTTCAAACGGGTCGGGTCGGGATGGGTGATCCATTAGATATATCCAAACGCAAGCAGTTTCGACTTTTCATCTTTGTAACATGGTTGGCTTTTGACTTTTAGTAAACTGTTTTTCTTTACCCATTTGATCCATTAGAAATAAGATATAACTCAAATGGTGCAAAACCGTGAAATCTAATTTTACGTTAGTAAAGTGTCGTTTCGGTTGGTGACTTGATTAAAGAATAACAAATAACTAGAGCTTATTATTTTCTTTTGGAGTAAATCTCTCGGTCTTGACAATGTGCACGTATGTAAACAATGATGGTGAACATTTAGGTGAATGATGTATTTGTGTATTTCAAAAGATTTTGCAACTATCTTATTGTACTCCTAATACACCAATGAAGAAATGTATCTTAACGTTAACAGTACATATTTCAAAAATTGTTTACATCTTAGTTTGGTTTGCATCATCTAAGCAAACTAATTAACTAACTCTAAGAAATTAAACAGGTTAATTAGTCCATGTTACCTAAAGATACAAATTAAAACCGGTTATGATGGTTTTCCTATTCCACAGTGTCTGATTGTTATCATATCCTCGATTGTTGAGTGAGAATAAATTTTAGTATTGTACGTCTTCTTATTAGTTGAAGCTACAACAAGATATAAGCTTGACGCCATGATCATCAATTCTTGATGGAGGCTGTGGGATTGGTTTCTGACTTGCTTTTGGAATAGCAAATAACTAGAGCTTATTATCTTCTTTGGTCTTGAAGATGTGCATATATGTAAAAATGATTGTGAACATTGAGATGAATAAAATTGAACCTATGTACCTCTTATATTTCCTTCAATTTTTTTATCGCAGCACTATGAGTCTATACAAGTACAAGCGACTAGTGCTCCAATGAAAAAAGAAATGTAACCTTAGGCTTGTCACAATGGTGACCTGCAGACGACCTGCCACATCAACTTTCTCTCTCTGACGACCTAACGACGACCAAGTTGCCACATTGGCATATTTATTTATTTTTTAATTCAAATATTTTAAATATATATCTATACATGTACATGCATGCAAACACTATACGTGTAAACACATAACCACATAAAGATACATATACGAAACTCATAACTAAACTGATAAACTATAAACTAGAAGGTTTAAAATTGAACTTTGTTAATAAAACCACAAAATTGTTCCACTAAGTCACAAAACAATAAAATAAAAATTATTTTTTTCTTGTATAAGTCATCTTCCTCGTTTTAGAAACAGAGACTTCAAAACCACCATTAAAGCAAAATATGAGTTTCTTTCTTTTTTACTCGTATTATTTACAAAAAGTTGAAAATTGTGTGTGTATTTAATTCGGTCGGATATTCGACCAAATTGTTGTTTTGGGGAACCAACTACCGATCGAGACCAAGTTCCCACATTGGCCACGACTGATTGAGACCGAGGTCGACCATGCCTTGGGGACCGACCACTGTGAAAAGCCTTATAGTTAACATCTTTAGTCTTTACATTCTCGTATATCTAATATACATATGTTGAAACTTATAGACTTATAGTTAACATCTTTAGTCTTTACGTCCTCGTACATTTCTTCTCTAATATACATATGTTGGGACTTGTTAGGCACGTATGCAATTTTCCCAAAAAGGGTATAAAAAATTCGTTTTGGCAATTAACATTTTAAGTATGATTTGCATCATTCGCAAGTGGTCTTTTTATCTTGTTGAAAAACTTTTTTTACTGGATTGATTGGTTTACATTTCATGTCAACATCTTAATTTAGCGTAGGTGTAACTTAAATGCAAGTAGAATCAGCATGTATTAATACTGTTGTCTATAGTAAAATATTTTCTGTAAAGAAGACATGATTCAAATTCTTATGAAGCTTGATTAATTCTTTTTAGTGTGGACAAGGTTTATTCTTGTACACACTAATAATAAGTGCAGATATCTTTTTATACAACTATAACTGAATAATCCTGTTACTTTTTAAAATTTTACACGCTTATAAATTAAACAAACTTGTACACATTTAAAAATGCCAAGAAATTGTAATCTTTTTACACGCTCTCAGTGTGTACGATAAAGTTTGTAGAATTAACATTTTGTTGTAGTATTTCTATCACAAATTGCCACAAGCAAGCTAACTAAATCCATAAGAAGAAAAAAAATGATCTTACAGCATTGCCTAATGATCATAAAGGTAAGAATTGAAACCAGTTATGATGGTCTTTCCTATCCAAAAAATTCTGATATTCATTCTCGATTATGGAGTGAAAAATCAACTTTGTATTGTCTTCTGATTAGTTGAAGCAGCAATATTTTGTGATCAGTTAACGCAGTTGCATGATTTTGTCACATATCTTTTGACGGTCTTCTGTCAAATGCTCTTAAACATTGTGATTTCACATACACCCGGCATAAGCTTAGTTCTTCCATCAATTGCATATTATTAGTCTGTTTATTATACAATAAGGTAAATTAGAATTGAGTATTGCTAGAAGCACAAAGAGTTTACAAAACAAAATCCACAAAAAGGACTTGTCATATTTTGATTGATGAATTTTGAAATATTTTCTCTCTCTTCTCTTTGCTACAACCAATCACATAAGGACAAGTCCTTTTTGTGGATTTTGTTTTGTAAACTCTTTGTGGTTCTAGCAATACTCATTAGAATTCATGTGTATACATTTATCTAAAAAGAAACAAAGGAAATAAGAACAATTAGGAATAGAAATAAACATGCACGTGGAATAGATTCTAAGATTTTTGTATGATAAACAAACTCCATCTGAATTTCGGTATTTCAAAACATAAATAAGATCAAAAAAAGATAAATGATACCTCAGGTTTAAGGGATGTGTTTGCAAAGGGTTCTTCTTTAAAAGCATTGTATTCATTCATCTTCCATTTGGTCTTTGTCCCATGGGGAACTCGACCATTATAAAAAACCATGGTTTTCCTGATCCCAATGGCTCGATTATTCGAAGAGTAAACGACACTAGGAGATCCAGCGGTCTTCCAGTAGCCAGACTTCGTGAGGCGGGATGGTCTACCTCCTTTTGCTTGTTTCTCTTGTCGTGGGATGAAAAAGAACCACTGCTCGGGGTCACCTTGACAACATGCTCCTGCATAACCTGTTAATATATATTATGGGAATATATTATATATACAACCAACTTATGATTCCAATATCTTAGATATCAAGCTATCTTTGTGCATATTGTTATCTACTAAGGCAATACTTTCATATGATCATATATTGCATCATATATATCTAAAACTATGAGTATAAATTAACTGCACATAGAAGTTATTAGAAAACAAATTAGTTTAAGCATATGCATTGCACATACATTAATATATACATATTCGACGAACATGATCTATATACATGCATTTGCATACACACATGAATGCATACATATTAGCTAGAACTCTAATTTCTACGGTTTTGGAAAAATAATATAACGAAGAGATAAATGAAGTACTGACGAGGGAGGTCCGATGGATAGAAATCATAAACTTGAAGTTGCGGTATGACTCTATCGATATCTTTCAACAATCTGTCATTCGTGCTTTGCATCTTATGCTTTAAATAAAACGATACAAGCTCTTCTTCAGTCGGGTAGAATCTAAACCCTGGTGTCACCACTCCTCCGTCGCCCTCCATTATATATTCCTCGACCTTTGATCAATACTAATCTTAATATGCCGATCTTTTGCTTGTCTAAGCAGCAAAACAAGCAAGAAATACACTTAAGATATCACGATTTGTTTGGCTAATTAGACACATTAATGTTCGATCAGGGGTGTATATATAGAGAAGCATGCACAAAGATCAGTGAAACGAAGGAAAGAAAATAATTCCACTTAGAAATTTCCATGCATATGCATGGAAGGATCTTCCTTTTTAAGTCGTCTATATGACAGTAATATATTGTTCATTAAACTCGATGTAGAATTGTCATCTCTGACTCGGTTATATTATTATACAAATCCAAATTGGTTATATTTCTATTCAAATTGATTAAAAAGTATATCAACTAGGCGAGCACTACGTATTGTTTTGAAGCAAACTAGCAACTATTGTCTAGTGTTGAAATATAAAATGTGCTTGGTAGGTAATGCGTAGCATTTTGAATTTTGTTTTAAATAGGTAAAATATTCGATAAATTAATAATTTCAATAAAATTAATAATTTGTCCAGTCTCAACTTGAAATCAGTACAAAATTATATCATAATTGATAAAATACGGAGTAATAAGATAATATTTTTTTTTAAACCACATTGTATATATATATTGGTCTTAACGAAATTATAAATTAATTATTACTAAAAAAATTCCATAATTTCTTCAAGGCTTTGAACCTCGTAACATTTATTACATTCATTAATTTGTTCAATGCTTAAAATTAATTGGAACTTGTTTTTATAATTTATTTTTCGTCTCTATTTTATTTATTTATTTATTTAGTTTTTTAACTTCTCTTTTATGAATTCAGTCTCTTTAACCTTTTGTATTAAAGGGTTAATTTATTATTGATACTTAAACTATGTATATAAAATATCGTTTTGACTCGTTGTCAAATGTCAATGATCTTGAGAAACTGATTAAGTCGTGGCTTCATATATATTGTACTCCTACATTTGATTAGATATGTGTCATTATCAAGCTCTTCTATATATGGCAATCATTTAACTTTACAAATTTAAAAAGAGCATGAATTCATTTTGACACTTACTTAGGAAATGGGGAGTTGGTTATAAGTCAAAAAATGATTGCACTTCTTAAAAAGGTATTACAATTAAAATTTGAATAGAACAGCATGATTCATGAATATATGATAAGTTAAATAGTAAATATCCTATTACACTTAAGTAGGTATTACTTTTTTTGTTCCGGTATGAACTCACTATTTTGAAAAAAGATATGTTGATCAGTTCTAAACTCATTTTTCTCTGACTATTTCAGTTAGATACACGTTTTTACCATCTGGACTATAGATGAAACTGTGGAAAAATAGACTTGGATAAGTTTGTACACATGATTGAGATCATCGTAACAATATTTTTTTCATCGTGTTTCTTAAGATCGAAAACAAATGTTGGGATCAAATAAGTGTACAAAATAAAAATAAAAATAAAAATAAAGAAAAAAAAGAATGTGCTACTACAACCGCTTAATCCGTCTTTAACAACTATTCTACACTACGAGGAGGTCCGGTATGTGTTGTGCGTCGACGTATGTATATCAAAACATATCAGAACAATTTACGTAAATTAGTTAAGTTTAACCAGAAAAACTGACCAAGTAAAATAGCTTAATCATGGTAACTCAAGTTAGGTCAAATCAAAATTGTGTTTTAAGTAGTTGTTAAATAAGAGTCATATCATAACTCCTCTCAAACATGCCATGCTAAGGTCATTTGATTGCACGGGCTGGGACAAAATTTTTAGGTAAAGGGGTCAGTCGTGCTTATCGCAAAAAGTCATAGTGATAAATATATATTTATAAATTAATTTATAGTGTTGTCTTTTATTGTTTAAGTTATTCATTTATAAATTTGAGGGGTTTTTGCATATATATCATTTCAAAAATGCATAATTACATATATATCCAAAGCATGCATAAAAACCATTGTACTTTGTGCATCAAAAACTTGTACAAAGGATATATATGCAATTATTCATTTTGGGAGGGATATATATGCAATTCTGCCTATAAAATTTTGTAGACATGTTTTATAGAATAAAGAGGGTTGAATGTAAAAAAATTAACAGAATAGCGGCTTGTAATCTAAATACCTAATAAGTGAAGTTTATGAGTCACTCAACACCCAGTAGTCGTTCTACTAGCTCCGGCTCTGGCTATGTTTGATTGAGAATTAATGTATACTTTGTATTCATATGTCACGAAAATGTTATTGATAATTGAGGTTTGAAAGTAATACACACAAAATTTTAGGCCACGTGAATTAAAAAAAGGGTTATTTAATTTAATACAAACAAAAAGGAAAACAAGGAACGCAACAACAACAAAAAAAAGGCCCTACCTTGGAGAAAAAAAAAAGAGAGAGAGAAAAGACAATAAGAAGGCAAGTGTGTGAAGCATCCCTATACTTTTAATAAAAACATTTTCAGATTCTTTAAACAGTATCAAAAAAATTTAAACTCCCTTAGAGTTTGATTGACTTGAAATCATTTACTACATTTTTTAGTGATGATAGTGACAAGGGTTTTTTCTTTCTTTTTTTTTTTTTTTTTTTCCGGAGCTGATTGTTTTTCACTCATCCACATGTTTTTAATGTGAATTGACAATTATACCCCTCAATTTATTTTATCAAGATTGATTCCTTCTGCCATGACTCATGAGTGTCTTTGTTGACCCTAAAAAATACATGTAGCGCCAGTAACGGTGTAAAACATAATGTATAAAAGCTCGTTCCCATATCAATCTCACATGTTGGTGGGCTGGTGGCTATGAAAGATCTACAGAGCTAGTACCCTTCAAAGGTCGCTTCTTTTAGACGAGATTTTTTTCTTTTTTTTTTTTTTTTTAATTAATCTGACCAAATTTTATACCGTACCGATGTCCGTAGTTGTTTTCTTTTACGAGAACACAAAACTCGGACAATATTGGAGTAAAACTACATGTTTTTCATCCCAATATGCAAAAGTTCACGATGGAGGATCTAAAATAATTTTAGGGACGAGCGCTCGCTGGTGACCGGTGATGGAAACTGCATGCATGGATAAAAAATAACAGACATGAGTGAAATCTGGTGGAAATGAGTTCTTAAACATTGGAACGTTATTCACTTATTAGTTTATATCTTTAGTTTTACACATTTTGCAAAAGAACAAAGCAAACCCATGGTAGCAATGAGAGAGTGGCTAACTATATAGAACTTCATAAGATCTGATATATTTGTTTTTATCCTTGCAATTGCATTTCTACTACCTTCAGGCTTCAGCAATGTGCAAAAATTGAGAGCGACATTGCAACGTGCATCAACGTGAGTCAAACATGGTGGAAACAAATCAGGCCAATCTTATTGTGTAGCAAAGAATGACCCGCGAAAGTGAGATGGTCGGAGATGTAGGCGGGAAGAAAGTGGGAACCAAGGCTATGTATGATGACTTTGGAGTTGACAGGCGATGGAAAATAGTGTATAATGGTCAATTCACATTAAAAATCTGTGGATGAATAAATAAGTTCCGTGAGCAAATATCCCTTTATTTATCAGTAGGCCACCCCCGGCACCCCCTGATTGGATAACATTCCACATCTGTAAGACTATAATGTCACAGTGTTCAAGTCAACCAAACTCATTTTGACATACACTAACATTTAAACCGGTTACGTGCCCATTCTAACATATAAAATCACATGCATTTGCTTCCACTAAATCCATCCACAGTCTTATGTGAAAGAAGTAGTTTTCGCGAAAACAGAAGTAGTCCATTTGAGCATAAAATTCAAAGTGTATGAGTATCATGAACCTATTGGAATAAGGCTAATTTGATTTAGAGTTCCGGTTTTAGGTATTGTACGTGTCATAGCTTTGCAAATTATTGGTTTTGTGTCCATCAACTTTATGGTCTTTGTCGACAGTGGAAAATCCAGATAAAAACAGTTTTGGGGGGCTTATAACCATATATTCAAAATAGCAACGAAACCACAAATTTTCATGGGTTGCCCCCACTTCTCATAAGGCAGACCGCCTCGCTACTTGCTAGTATACTTATTGTACCAGATACATAATTTTGATCTAATGTTACCGGTCACATTTTAATTAAATGATCAATAACGCTTTAGATATTCTACTGAAGTACTAATATGATTGTTAAATTACACCTATCGATTACATTGACATTCCTTTTTGGCGGTGGTATATGTAGGTTTTTGTTGTTGTGGAAAAAATGAGACGGCTAACATAACAAACAAATCAGTATTTTGTCACAGCACAAAAAGAAACGAAAAAAATTTAAAAATGTAAACTTTAAGTCAAAATAGTGCTTTAAGAAGAAAACATTAAGGTCTCAAATTGCAGCTATTTCAACTGACTTTTTAAGAGCAGCAAGAAGGCTTTTCGTGATTCTAGGTTCTCCGGGAGGAGACTGGTCTTTCTTTGGTCCATCTCTTACTGCTCGGAAAAATGGAGTTGAACCAGCGACTGCTGGAAATACCAAACAGTCAATGTACACAGGAACCTCAGTAACTCCATCCCCAATTGTAATGAACCCAAGTCTTACTCCTCCTTTTATTTTGTCAACCTGTTTTATCATACATAATATCCATGAGCCACATTTGCTAAAATCGTCAACTTTGTATCTAAATGAAAGTTTTTGTATAGGAGTATCGTGTTGCATAGAACTCTTAGATGGTGTTTGGGAATGCTTATTAACACTCGTTATGTTTTCTTAAATGATCAAACAAGTACGAAAAATTGTTTCTTTCACCCTCAAATAACCTAGATTTAAATCTCAAACACCTTTGGAAATGATATTTTAGTGATGATAAACAAGCTTTTTCATCACTAGGCCACCCGGCTGATTGGTTAACATTCCTTTAATAATGTCAGTGTTTAAGTCAACCAAACTCATTTTGACATACACTAACATTTAAACCGGTTACGTGCCCATTCTAACATATACCATCACATGCATTTGCTTCCACTAAATCCATCCACATTCTTATGTGAAAGAAGTAGTTTTTGCGAAAACAGAAGTAGTCCATTTGAGCTTAAAATTCAAACCGTATGAGCATCATGAACCTATTGGAATAAGGCTAAGTCAGTTTAGAGTTTTCGGTTTTAGGTATTGAGTCACAGCTTTGCAAATTATTGGTTTTGTGTCCATCTACTTTATGGTCTTTGTCGACAGTGGAAAATCCAGAAAAAAACAGTTTTGGGGGGCTTATAAACCATATATCCAAAATAGCAACGAAACCACAAAATTTCATTGGTCAATGTCCCCACTTCTCACAAGGCAGACTGCCTCGCTACTTGCTAGTATACTTATTGTACCAGCTACATGATTTTGATCTAATGTTACCGGTCATATTTTACTTAAATGATCAATAACGGTTTAGATATTTTACTCATGGTTCTAAAAGGCGCTCAAAGGCTCGACAAAGGCCCCGCAAAGGCGTGAGGTTTGGTCATACTGCCACGCCACGCCTTATGCCGGCTTATGCCACGTCTTTTTTAAACTCGATATATATGAAATATGATATAAATATATTATATTTTGTGTTGCCTTATACCACGCCGTATAAACGTAAAAGCTTCGCCTTGGCCCCTAAGGCGTGAGGCTTGGTCATGCCGCTACACCAAGCCTCGCGCTATTTATAACCTTGATTTTACTGAAGTACTAAAGATGCTTGTTAGATTACACCTATCTATTACATTGACATTCCTTTTTGACGGTGGTATATGTACGTAGGTTTATTGCTGTGGAAAAAATGAGACGGCTAACATAACAAACAAATCAGTATTTTGTCACAGCACAGAAAGAAAAAAAATATATAAAAATATAAACTTTAAGTCAAAATAGTGCTTTACGAAGAAAACATTAAGGTCTCAAAGTGCAGCTATTTCAACTGACTTTTTAAGAGCAGCAAGAAGGCTTTTCATGATTCTAGGTTCTCCGGGAGGAGACTGGTCTTTCTTTGGGCCATCTCTTACAGCTCGGAAATATGGAGTTGAACCAGCGGCTGCTGGATATACCAAACAGTCAATGTACACAGGAACCTCAGTAACTCCATCGCCAATTGTAATGAACCCAAGCCTTACTCCTCCTTTTATTTTGTCAACCTGTTTTATATGCATAATTTCCATGAGCCACATTTGCTATATTGGTCAAATTTGTATTTAAATGCAAGTATTTATATAGGAGTATCATGTTGCATAGAACTCTTAGATGGTGTTTGAGAATGCTTATTAACACTCGTTATATTTTCTTAAAAGATCAAACAAGTACAAAAAATTGCTTCTTTCACCATCAAATAACCAGAATTAAATCTCAAACACCTATGGAAATGATACTGTTTTATCAGAAAGTGAAAGTAGATAAGCAGGTTACGCCTTAAATCATGTTTAAGCTGAAAACTACGAACCTTTAGAGGCATAGGAAGTGGTAGTTGTGCCCCTTGGCTCATGCTGTTTGCCCACTGCCAAAGAAGAAACAAATAACAATTTTGAGATGATGGTAAAAATATATGGAAAGTTATTATCAATTCATTTGGAGCTAATGTTATCTAATTCTATGCCATTATTTCTGTAGTATATTTTTGTTTAAATTTTTTCATTACTAACTACAAAACTAGAATACTATGACAAAGACACCTGCTAACTCGATTGTCTGCAAATTTACCTTATAATCCTATCAATCACAAAACAAAGTTGAACTGAACATTAAGTATCTTTCTTGAATATGTTCTCATAACTTAAATTGTGTACCTAAAAAAGGGTCATATGACGTCTAAAGATTTAATTGCATTCTCAGCGAATGTTCAATGGCAATAATCCTTAACATAATCCTTATCTACAGAAGTGCTTATTTATATATGGCATACACATATACAGTAAACAAAGTGACACGATATACCTGAAATAGCAAAGTTTCAAATCTATCAAGATCAGTATTCATAGGCAGTTTCATAGTTCCTAAAGAAACTCCTTCTTCATCATCACCAGCTGGCGTAATGCTGCTGTTGGCCGGTGATGCTCGAGGAACAGCAAAACCAGAATGCTCATGGTCTAAAATGAGTCTAGAACCGCGATTTTTACTGCTTTCTGGAAACTGAAACTGAGGATTAACCTGATTCGACGAAAATGACAGCTTTGGGCTAACAACTCCTTTTATTTGCAAGAAGAGCTGCCTGCTACATATTGTAGCCATGTCTGGTAAAACAGAGATGATGAGGATAGTGGTTGTTATTGGCGGGTATATTTAGTTAGTTAAAAGGATATGGTTTATGGGGTGTTGCTTCCTTCCACAAAGGCTATATTTAGTTATATAACTAGTCCTTCAATTATCAACTGAATGATATTTCAGTACTTTTATCTGCATGATATGGTTTTTATTTTATATCGTCGCGACAGTCGCTATGAGAATGTAGCTCTAAATATCACACAAACTAATGAAACAACTGGAGAAATTGTATCGTCTTTACGTCAAAGGCATATGATAGAATCCATTGAAGCATATCTGGTTTCTAACGTATAAGTTTGGATGTGTTTAAACTTCATCCTGTCAACATAAAGACGGAAACATATGTGTTTATTGTTATATGAGTTAACTAATAACGGAAATAAAGATGCAGAATATCATCGGAAGTCATGATAATTGGTCATTTGCACAGCACAAAACCCATGAAATGAGTCGATTTAGTCTGCCTATCAGGTTCAGAAACCAAAACCCAGTTATCATTTGTTACTTGAATGTTGAATTATTTCTGTATGTGTTATATGTAAAGATGTACAGCGTAGCATTGGGCACCTTAACCTCAGGATGAAAAAAAGTATTCAACACAAGTACATTCAAATATTTTTGTTGATGTATATTTATAGAACAAACAACAAAATTCTAAAGAAAATCTATCAAGTATCCAAAAAAAAAGTAAAGAAAACAAAATGTGTTTCTGTTAGTTTAGGTCGACGTACACCCCCATAAGATTCCATACGTGTTAAGGCATTAAGATACAAACACAGAAATCACAGAGTGGGTAGGTCTTTAATGCCATGGTCAAATTATGGCAAGAGAGCTCGAGACATCAAATGTGTTTGGGGCTTAATGCTCTGTTATGAGGCAGAGAGACTTTCAAGTTTTGGAAGAAGGCTTCTCCAAGCATCAGCAATACCATTTGATAGACGTGCTTGACCCTTGGCAAATTCATGAAACGCAAGGCCCATGTCTTGTGTCTTTTGATCTTGAAAACGCACTATTTCTTCATTCATAAGCCGCACTATTGTCTCAAATCTTCTGGTTGCATCCTCAGCGTCAGCTTTCAGCTGCATAACGTCACAATAGCAGATAAGGGGATGTTTGGATATGTATGAAAGTGATTATACAATTTCAAATAATCAAAATCTGATCATTAGATGTAATGACAGTTAGGAGATAATGTCAGGAATTGTTTTTACTGTTCAAAGAATCAGATGCGTGTTTTTGACATTCTGATTATCAAAGAAATTAATACAAAAAATAACATAAAGGGACACGTAAAGAAAAGGAAAAAAAGACACCTATTGTGATTTGTGAGTATAGAAGTCTATAATCAATGTTGTTTTTACACCGACATAAAATTTGACTATAGTGACTTCCAGTCAAGTCACAATAACCGAGTAACCAGTTTCAAAAAGCCAACCCCAAAAAAAAGTCAGAGAGTACAGCCATACAGTAATGACACAAAAATACTCGCAAAATATCTAGTGCTTTTGCAGATTAGCTAGAATATAGTTTGAGGTATAAAAACTACGGAGCATAAATCTATCACATTTTTGCACTCCTATTTGCTATTTGAATAATTAAAGTCCGTAACTGAGAAGCAGGATAATGATACTAACCTCCTCATATTCGTGTTCTGCATCTAACATCTTCTCTGATCGAATTAACCTCAGTTTGTTGCTGAAACAGAAATATAAAACAAATAAGGAACATCAATACCTATCAATACTGCCTACAATTCAGAGTTTTCGGTTCCATAAGAGCATATTATAATAACATTCACCAACACCTTCCACTAAATTGCCAACATATAAAACTTTGTAGTGTGGAATATAGCAATGAAGTCAGATATTCTATATCATGGATTTTAGGACAATTGATTGGCATTTTTATTTAATTCTCGGTTTTGGTTAAGTAGATTTTATTTGTAACAAAGTAATGATATTTCCATGGGCTGAAGTTGTATGCAAGATCTTATCCATAAGATAAGGCCTCATTCCCCACAAATCATGTAGTTTCGGAATGAGACTGCGAACCTTATTGTAATCACGTACAATTTTCCAAGAATCAATAGTAGATAAATAGTTTGGAAATTACAAAAACAATGACTCTCGGATCTGATAGCTTATCATTTACTCACGAGATGGCAAGTTGAACCCATTTAGTTACTGATGGGTCGAATGGGTAAGAGAAAAAACAATAGCTACAAAAAAACGAGTCAAAAGTCGCCCAAAGTGTGTTTTAATGCACAAGGCTTTGTAAATCATTTTGTTAGAATATACAGATTATTTTGAAATAGTTTTATTTTCCTAATCATACATGGAAAACCATTTACTACGAGTATGCAAGTCAAATAAATCTACGACCATGTGTTCTGGCCAACCAAACCGACCCATTTTGACCCACTACCCACCCCGTCTGACCCACCATTATGCCACCTCTAATTATGCAATATAATGGATCTAGTGAAATAGTGATTAATAATGGGGAAATCATACAGATCAATTTCCTTTAGTTTTATTGTCTCGGCCAATTCACATTGCTGCCTGAAAGCATTAGCCCTCTCTGCTATTGTACCCTGTTCACCAATTATAAGCAAAACAAATTACAGAAATTCCAGAAAGACAAGTATCAAAGTCACTGTATTTGGTCAATGGCATGCTTTAAAAGTTCGACATTTACCTTGATAGATTGCACAGCGCGCACATAGTCTTTCAATGGTTCTTCAAAATTCATTAAAAGATGGTGGGCCTTAAGAATAGAGAACATAAAAAGATAGTGAGATACGGCATAAGTATTCAAAGATATATATATTTGTCTAATACTTTCTTATGGTTTTCATAAGCTTAAAATTATGTTTAATCATCTTAAAATAATGTAGACGTAAAAACAGAATAGTACATAAATAGAAACTGACTTCTCTTTGGAGCTTGATTGAAAGCATCTCTGATTTTGCGCCAAGTTCAGAGAATGCGTTCCCAAGAGCATCTCCTTCACAAGCACCAAGGAGTTTGATTGCCTTGCCAAACTCTGCTAGAGATTGCCCCAACTCTGTAACAATAATTAGACTATTAATAAGTTCCATGACATACTTATTCAATTTCTGAAGCAAGAATGTCTGCTCACAAGTAGCTAACATTTTTAACAGATATCTATATTCATGTGGCTTTGGTCTTCTTAGCTCTTTAGAATGGGTAGCTGTGCTTTATACTAATCTAAGGAGTGTTTGGACTTGCTTTTTGGAGCTGATTATTGCAATTTGAAGATGCAATAATCAGTCCTGCTTCACATGTCTGATTTTTGGATATTCAGTTTCATACTAATTACAGGAAAACTGATTTTGTGTATTAAAAAATCATTTTGTGTATTAAAAAAAAAATCCTTTAATTTTCACATTTTACCAAATACTCAAACACCTGATTATTACAGCATCACATCCTAACAGTATCTCCTAAAAAGCATTTTACTCCAGCTGATTATATTTTCTACCTATTCAGTATCACGTAATCAGCTTCCAAACACCCCCAAACATCTTGTCTTCAACAGGTGAAGACGAGTCCAAAAGGTTTAAAATATTACTGTAGAGGCCCATAGAAGCTTTAAATACCTCTGTGTCTCTTTACTAGACGATATGCATGCTTCTGGGCTTCTCCTAGGTGATCTTCAAGTTCAAAGATATAGCGTTTTAACTTTTCATACTCTGGGTTAGTTTCTTCCACTGGCTTTTCTTTCCCAAGAACCACATCACTAACTTTCGATTGAACATCCTGTTATATCATAGCATCATCTTATATCATCTGATTGAAGAATTAGCCTTGAGCCAAAGTAGGTCATATATATTTGGTTCACGATCATACTTTCAAATGTATAATCGTGAAAAATTGTATTTAAAAGATTGGTAGAGCAAATCAGAGATTTGCAGTCTGTAATGATATTTCAGAAATTGCAATTTATTTGATTTTCTAATTATTTGTTGCCTAATTTTATTTAACCAACAGTTCTGATGCATTTGTTCACCAACAAAAGGGTGGGCATATTATCATGTAGATGAATTTTGTATCTGTTTCATATCGGTTGGGAACAAAGAATTATGTTATACCCTAAATATCTGCATCAAATCAGATGGCTTCTTCTTGAAGTATCCAGTTTCTTGTGACCTTGCTCTTTCCATTGTCTGCAAAAGAGCCAACACGTAGCTTTAAACAATTTATTTAAACTGCTAGAAATATCAACAAACTTAACTGGAACACACTACCTAGTAGCCTCCACATAAAAGAAAAACTGAAATCCTTCAAGATAGCAAGATAAGTTGCTTTTGCGGCTTCTTATCATGTATGGAGCATTAATGATTTTCTTGAAACTAAGCAGTTACAATCAGAAAAGTTACCTGCTCATCTGCCTCCAAAAAGATCCGCAGGTCATCACTTTGCTGAAGTTCATGATGTAGTGCAATCCTATTGACAAATGTGTCCAATGCTTGACGTCTCATCTCAATGAACTCGGCACTGAATCTAAACTTCTCTGCATTTGTGAGGTTATTATTAGTCATCTCAAGGCGATTCATTGATATAAAATTTATATCAAATATATCCCACTGACAACGATTATTACTGACATGGAAAACGTGTTCACATCATCAAAGAAAGCAGTAACAAGGTCATATTAAAGCTTAGGAAGTACTTAAATGATAAAATTATGCGGGAACAACATGCCTAAGTTGCTAGATAGATGATGAATGATATCCTACAGATTAACTTCATCATATTATTGGCAATGTGATATCCATAATGCACAAATGCAAAAAGGATTGCAAGGAGTGCTACCCCTTACAGAAGATGAAGATGCAGAGAAACTCGAAGAGACCAAACAAGCCATAAACACCATAGAGGCAGCGTGTTTGGCAGCTATACAAAGATTACAGGTCTACCGTCTACGTAGTAAATTACCAAGTGTACAAACTGGCTTTCAGCCAGTGAGGAAAGAAGATGCTTGAACAAATACGAATCGTCACCAAGATAATAACTTTTTGGCTTAAAGTTTGGGCATGTTTAATTCAAAAGCATACCCTAAAGCATGTGGACTCTAGTTCTGAGTACTGCCAAAAGATGGATCCTCATCCAAACTAACAGCTGGCAAGAACCATTTACTGGTCACCACATTGCCAACTATTTAACCCTCATTAGAGAAAATATTATACATCCGATTCAGTCTTTTACTGACATAAGAAAGAAATTTGTTACAGCTCAGATACTAAGAAAAAAAATTCCCCAACAGTTCCTATGTGTTTGTGTTTATACAGGATTAAGAGGAAGAGGCCGGGTTATAAGATGAAGCGCAAGATCAGAGAAATGTAACTTGTAAGAGGCATCATAGTAAGACAAGACTATTCATCGGTAATCAATAGATTACGCAGGTTTTCATATCACAACTTGATAACATTTGAAGCCGCTACATATATCTAAAACAATCCAATGTATATAACCTGTTGGATATTTGGCCCACAGAACATAATAGAAAATCATGTGGATATCTTCAGCCAAAAAAGAATTACAATTCCTATGTGGGATGTCATGTCTGCACAGAGACATACAAAAGCAAGGAGTAGCCTCTCCAAAGAGCATTATATAATCCATAGTCCCATGCATACATATCCGTACAAAGTTACCAGAAAACATATATATACACAATCTGCCTTCCAAAAAAATATACACTATCTGTGGTTTAGAATAATTCAAGCTGGACGTTTTTTACTTTTTCTTTCCGTATGAAAACATTTAAAGAAGAGGAGACAAAAATTGTAATAGCTAAAAGGAGACACTAAAATTACTAAATGGATGCAATTTCGAAGTCTCTGAATTGTAGCCTTGTAGGACTAAAGAAGCATAAGACGCAACAATCAATAGCGTAATAAGAAATGTTAATGACCGAAAATATGTCATTTTTATATGGTTAATGTGAATAAATTGAAGATGTGCCACAACTAAAAGGACTAATATCTTACCTACAGTGCTCTTCTCAGGAAGTGGAGGAATGAAAATACCCTTGTACTTCTCAAAGAGACGATCACGCAACCAAACAAAATCAGTATAACGCCGAATGACAATCTTTTCTGGGCCTTGATATTCGGGGAAGTTTGTCTGCAAAAGGAGCATTTCAATGAAATGATACATCAACACTAGAACGACGAAACGAATAGTTGTTTTCAGGGGAGAATGTGAAACATACGAATGGCCATCTCCGAAAGGACATATAAAAAATACTAATGGCCATCTTCAGAAGGACATGTAAGGATCTTATCTCACAAAACATAATATTTTCTAACGTAACGAGCCCTTCTTATTGTTCTTTTCAAGGGAAACAAGAGGAAGATAGATACATGAATGTTGATCCATTCACTCGCAAGTGGTGGATAGAGCATGACTGCCATGTAACTAATATCAGGCTCCTCATTTGAGCAGATGAATTTACCAGCTATAAGGAAAGGGCTATTAAATGAGTTCATCTTGGTCTTTAAATGCCATAATGGACGGCCTTAAACTATACAGATGATTTTTCTTTATCCATTGTTAAATAATTGCGATTCAGGATTCCTAACTATTAGTGATGAGTTCAACACATCAATGCACATTCATAACTTTCAAACTAGTACGTCATTTTCTACAAGGACTTTTAAAGTTAAAGTGATAAACTAAATTTTTCCATAAAGTTCACAAGGAATAAAGTCAGTTTTTCTCAATCGGAACACCAAACGTATTACCTATATATAGCTAAAGCTCGCACTATGTATCAGAACACAAAATTAAATTAAAAACACAATTCGCCAAATAGTTCCAAACTGATTTTATCCCTGATTTCCAAGACCAATAACCCCTTAATCAAGTAGTAACCATCCATGGAATCAACATTTCCAATTTACACCTAATTTGCAATTCCAACTTCTCACTTTCCAAATTTCACCAAAAACTCTTAAATCTAACTCCCTTCATGACAAATCCATTGTCCACTAGTTACAATTACTCCAACTTTCTGAAAAGGTAACTTCGTCATTCTCATAACTCGATAACCGTAATAATTGCATTTCTCTTAAACTGTATATTTTAGGGGGTGTCCGGATTAGCTTATTTTACGGGCTTATCGGCTTATTAAAATCTGGAAAAGCTGATAAGCTCACTTTTCTAAGCTTCTGAGCATATATGATTTAAAGCTTATGGACTTTATAAGCCATAAGCTCAAGCTCATAAGCTAAAAAAGTAAGCTTATCGAATTTTCCAGATTTTGATAAGGCGTAACATAAGGTAATCCAAACACCTCCTTATTCTTATCATCAATTATATCGGGACAGAGATAGTAACTCTAGATGCAAAAACACATAGATTTAGCTAATCCATAATTACTCCAACTTTCCGAAAAGGTAAAGCTGTCATTCTGATAACCCGTAATAATTACATTTTTCTTAAACTCTATATTTTTACTCTAGTGAACAATATCGTAACCTCTAAATTAACCACTGCCTACTAATCAATCAACCAATTTACAGCTAATTCACAAAAACAAAACAATAAAAATAATTACTAATAATAATTTACCTTGGTGATGACTTTATAGGAGATATAAGCTTGAACACCGTTGCCCATTTTAGCAGGATCAGTAACAGACACCGTTAAATACGGAGATGATGAATTTGGGGGATTAGATCTAGGGCTTTGTAATCCCCCTCCTCCACCGTTCATACTTCTTTGCTGCATGTTTATACAAATTCAATTCAACACTCAGTTTTTATAAAAATAAATAAATACGATTAATTAATTAATTGAGATTGTTGTTACCGTTGTGATCATGATTGTTGTAGTGATCAGAAGAAACTGATAATGAAGGTTTATAGAACAAGTGATGCGTTGTGAGTGATTACTATTTGCTGTTAATACAAGTTTTTTTATGAGGAAATCATTGACAAGACGCAAACGATTTTTTATTTATTTTTATTTATTCTGTGATGAAAGTTAAATGGTGTGTTTTTGTGTGATTTTTAGATTTACCATTTTTATCTGTCTTAAAAATAAATAAATAAATAAATAAAAGAAAAGAAGGTAATTGTCTACTATAGTTTGGTAAATTTTTATTACAGTAATTGTGAACATGAGTTTAATCGAGTCGAGTTCGACCGTGCACGTGCTAAACGAAAGTCCTCTATCCTCCTTAAGGTTGATTCAAGTCTAGCTAAAAATCATCGTGGGGCTTGTGGTCTATTGGTAAAGGCTTAAGTAGTTAAGCGAGCCCAAGTGAGAGTAGTACCGGTTTGGGTGACCGACCGGGAAGTCCTCACTTGGGAACCACAAGCTCTAATGATATCAGACGAATCGGGAATAGAAGTGGGGTTATCCCCTAAAGAGAGGCTCGCGGTTGGTATCTCTGCCCGAGGATGCGACACTAACTCGAGCCAACAACTAACAACTAACCCGCGGTTTTTACTCTAATATTATCTTATATATACCTTTTGTATTTCTTAAGCATTATTATCAATTCCTTATCAGCACGAGTAATTATTATCATTATTATATTTTGGGATAGTCTAAATACACCAATATCATTATCTAATCATTGACTTGAAAAATATAAAATAATAAATTATATGTAAGAATAAAGTAGTTGTACTTATTTTAATGTATTTACCATTCTTAATTAATGAGCATGAGAGAGAAAATATAACTAGTTGACCATTTATAATTTTTTTTTTCTTATTTATTTTTATAGTTATTTTACTTTTGTCATGTACTTTGTAGTTATTTTTTATTTTTGTCATATACATATATAAGTGAATAAATAATACAAAATTTATTGAAAATGAATATACTACGTATTAAATACAATGTAAAGAATGTTACATAATTACTTTGTTAGGTCAATATTTTTCGAAATACGATAATAATATTCGCGAAACTCATTTTGACGACTAACAAATATGAAATAGAGAAAAAGGTACGTGGATATTTTTTGAGTACTGATTGAAGATGCTTGTAGTTCTCCAAGTACGACATACCCGTTCGAGAATCTTTTAGTGAATTCCATGACGAAAAATGTTACGTTTTTAGGGGTCGGTTTGAGTCCTAATTCGTATGTTTTTGGTTTGGATTTCACCCAAAGTCGTTTCTTTTCTCATTTTAGGTACTTTTGAAGGGAAAATCACAAAAGAAGCATTTTCGGGCGTTTTCGGAGTGAAAAAGTGCGGAAAACAACAAAAACTCAAAAGACCTTAAAGATCATACAAGGTGACGCCGTCANNAAAAAAAAAAAAAAAAAAAAAAAAAAAAAAAAAAAAAAAAAAAAAAAAAAAAAAAAATAGAGTTGTTTTTTGGACCCGCATCTTTTTATAATCTGAATTGATGTGTTGGCATGCATATTTTACCTTCAATTTATGTGGGCTATCTACTGGTTAAATGCTCTCAGTAAATGCAGATGATAGCATGTAAAAGACGAATTAGCCGATGTAACTTTTTTTTTTGTTGGTTAAGAATTAAGATTAGAACGGGGTTCACTAGAAATTTGCAATAATGCAACATATCATTATAAATTTGTTGGTTAAGATTAATACCTCACCTAAAATAGGAATTAGCCTAAATTCAATGTTACTGTGTGCATTTTTGTTTTTCTTGAATATTAGATTGAATTGAGGATTAAGATGCTCAAATAAACTTCAATATCATAAAGTTAAATTGTGAATCATATTGACATGTTTCTACGGTATATGTATAGTCCAAGTTCATTATAAAAATTGGCACACCATTTTCAGAGCGGTCGGAGAAAAAGAATTTGGGGTCAAGCAACCTGCCCTACTCAACCCCTAGAATTTGAATTTCTTTTGCAGCTTGGAGAAGGACTAATTTATGAAGATACATGCAGATTATTCAAATGTCTTTCCTCATTTTTATGGACCATCTGGAAGTTACCTGCCTCTCACCCTTATTTGTAGCATGTTGCAGTGCCTATTCTCTTCATACGTGTGTGTATATATAGGTGTTGTATGAGATGTTTGTCTAAATGTTTTACTCGTGGGTAGGTCATGACGATTTGTTAATAAATGATACGGATACTAAATAGTATGTTGTTTTGGTTAATAATTTAGTTGNATCAGGAGAAGAGACTTTTCGCCATGCTTTGGATGAAATAATCTATATGTAGATAGAGTATATCCTTTGAGAGAGCTTCGCCACAAGCTAAGAGGTGTCTAGTATGGAATTGATGTGATGATATATCTTCTCTAAAGTGAGGCATTTGACGTAAACACAAAAGCAAGGAAATAGAGGTGAAAGTTGTCCCACATTGGTGGGAGAATAATCTTTTGAGGACTATATAAGTAAGACCATGGAGTTTTAATTAAATTGTCTAAAATTTTCTACAATGACTAAGTGCACAGTGGGTAGAGATGTTTGGTCAGTTTCCATGAGCTTTGGAATCCTCTTAATTCTTCCCAACTCGTGTACATAGTTCTTGGGGAAAACCTAAGATATATTTTTTGATATCTTAGCTTGTTGACTAATTTTCCAACACGTTTTATATCTGTTGAAAATAATTTCTAGCATCTGAGAGGTTGCAATGCACGATTACATATTTGCATTTGCAAAATGTGTTGATCTTTCTATTATCTAGCTAAATTGATCGATGTGTTAGCATGCACAATTTCCTCACATTATTATGTGTGGTATCTACTGGCTAATAAATGTCGTTGGTAGTAAAGGCAAACGATAGCAGGCAACAATTTAGGCAATATAATTTTTCTAATGTAAGACTGAAATTGAGGATCAAGATATTCAAATAAGCTTTAGTATCAGAAAGCAGAATTGTGAATCACATTAGCACGTTTCTACGATTACAAACTCCAACTCCACATGGTCGAATATATCGACTAATGTAAAGGCCTACTTCATGGTAAAACGTTGTTAATTTTGATCCTTTCATTAAAAAATACTCGCTACTAGAGATTGTGAAATAGAGCCCGATTTTAGTGAAAAACGGGCTCTAAAAGGATTAAAGTTTCAAAAAAGGGTATAAGGCCATGTTTTCTTTTACAAAACCGGGCTCTATGTTGAAAAACAAAAGAGCCGCATTTTCTCTCTTAAAACCGGGCTCTATTCCTCAAATAGAGCCACGTTTTCTTCTACAAAACCGGGCTTTATCTAGAAAACATTAGAGCCCCGTTTTATATTACAATACCGGGCATTATCAATTATTTACTCTTCATGAACCTTTTACTATTTGAAATTGTTAAGTACCTTGTGTAGAGCAAGTGCTAGTCACCCAAGCCAAAACCTCAAATGAACGTACACTGTTGGAATTTATATAATTTACTTATCAAATAATAGCATATAATCATCAAGAGAGCGTAGCGAAATAAATAGATCATATAGTGAATAATTAATTAACCTAAAAGAAAAACATACCTTGTTATGTTCCACGCGAATCAAACAAGATCAAAATCGCAAAACCCTAAATTTAGGGTTTATGCAAAAAACCAATTCAATTATTTGTATCTCAACCTGGGTAGTGACTTTTTGCTGACTTTGAACACAACTATTTGTATGTATATGTTATATATACAAGTAAAAACTTGTTGGGTTTATATTTTTTTTTTTGTAAAAGAGCTTCACAACCAACTAAAATGTGTATAAAGTAAAATGTGTATAAACTTGACATGTTTAAGATATTATTGTCTTTCAAAAAGAGCAACTTGAAGCAAAATTTAAAATACGAAATTCAATGCGGGAGCTGTCCCACATTGCTGCGAACATACTCTTTTGACAGCTTTATAAGTTTGAAACCATGAGCATTTTGCAAACTTTTTATTTTGATTTGAACATTCACTGTACAAGCATATAGAGCACACCGTAAATAATGTATAATTATATGGGAATATCTTAGCTACAATTTGTTGTAGCTAATTGGCTACAATTCTATGCTAAAAATGTGGGTCCTTGAATTTTATTCTTTGGGTCCCTGAGTCATTTTGTATGTATTTTTTGATGGGGATTGTAGCCAATTGGTTACAATAATTGTAGCCAAGATATCCCCTAATTATATAATGCACACAGTAGAGTGTCCTAATCAAATACATGCCAATCAATTCTCTTACATCAAGGGAAATAATCCCTATTGCAAATTCTCTGCTGCAAACAGCAGAGTGCTAAGTACAAATCAGGGACCAGTTGTGTACAATCATAAAAATTGAGAGGCTGCAAATGGTACAATTAGGGATCATTTTGCATACAAACATCATATATTATATTGACAAAATGGCGATATTAAATTATTAAGATTAAGTCACACTAAAATCCACATACAAAACAAAGGAAAACACCCTAATATATTCAAATTTTTTTAAAGTTAAAGAAAATGAATATCATATTAAATGATTTAACGCTTTTAAATAATTCATGTATAAAATAAAATGTGTTATGTAATAGAGATACTTATATAAAAAAATATAATGAACGAAATTACACATAATGTATATATATTCTAGTTATTTATAAATATAAGATGACTAAATTTTTTTTACATACCAATGGACTAATTTCCATCATCCATCTTTATTTGATCTAATGGATGAGAATAATTCCGACAATTTAAAAAACCCACTTTCATCATTTTTTTTCAAATATTAATATCTTTCAAACCGTTAATCGTTAAGCGAAAAAAATATACCGTTACGATGAACATTTAATTATCTTTCTATAGATAGGCACTTTGATATATTTTCGACAATTTTTTTTTTCGTTTTTTTCATGTTTGTTTTCGTGACCGAAAAAATCACATATGATATTACATATCAATGTGATATTACATATCACATGTGATATTACACTAATATTACATGTGATATTACATATCACACGTGATATTACACTAATATCACATGTGATATTACATATCACATGTGATATATTATATGTGATATATAATATCACATATGATATATCACATATGATTTTTTCGGTCACGAAAAAAAACGTGAAAAAAATGAGATTTTTTTTTTTTCGAAAGTATATCAAAGAGCCCGTCTACAGAAAGATAATTAAATGCTCGTCGCGATGGTGTAATTATTTTCGCTTAACGATTAACGGTTTAAGAGATATTTAAATTATAAAAAATGGGTGACATATTAAATGTTTTTAATCTCAACTATTGATTTCTTTTTAGATTGATGCTGAGGATGAGTACCTTGGTATGTGAGGAATGTTTGGTTTTTAAAATAATTCGACTCTTATTTATAATATCAATAAAGCGGGTATAGATTTGGGTAATGGATATGGATACGGGTAATCAAGCGGGTATTACTTGAACCCGTACCCGAATCAGTACTAGGCTAAAAAAAAATATTAATACCTAAACCCGCATCCAAACCCGTCAACCCGCCCTGAACCCGACCCAACCGGTTTGAGTTTCGGTTTTCCCTGTCAGTTTCGGGTGCTTTTGTATTTCCTAGCGAAAACACTTTTTGCATAGGGGTGAGTTAGCCACACCCTCCCTAAGCCACACCCTCCCTATGATTGATGCTTCTGCCGGTTGTACGGTATGCTTCACGGGTTGTACTGTTTGACAAAAATAGATGGACCCCCATGATAGAAAGGGTGTGGTTATTGCATCCCTTTGCATATTAACATCTTACGGTACCTTACCCTTTTAAAAGATAACAACTATAACTCCACGTCATCACAGTCAAAATCAGCCTCACACATCTCGGGCATGGAAGAATAATCACAACATCCCACACGGCTTCCATACGCCACGTCAATTCCCACAACCCCTCAAAATCCTCGAGATAATCCCCAACCCTACCCCACCACCTCCCAATCTCAACCGTCCATCAACACACCCACACCACAACTCCCCAACACCCGCACCACACCAAATCCCACCCCACTCACCAAACAACAAATATAATCACTTCCAATAGTCAATACACAGATAAACACAATTCTTCACAATTTTATAAAAAAAAAAAAAATTCATTTTATAAAAATAACAAAAATGGAACCACAACCACTTAACAGCGTCAACAGCTACCGTCACCACCGTCGTTCACCGTCATCCGATCGTTTCTTAGGCGTATTCTCCCCGCCGTCATCCACCGGCGTCATCTCCGGCGGCTCATCAGTCGCTGGCGATGATTTCAGTGAAGATGACGTCTTCTGGACCGGCGATTTCACCGAACAAAAAGATCATCCAATTAAAGTTAACAACAATAGCGGTTTTAACGGTAATAGTTCGTTCCGTCACAACGGAATACTCGCTGCATTACCGGAAAATAACCGTCACAACCGTCCGCTAATCAACCGTACGGCGAGCTCGACGATGACGTCATCGAAACTGATCCCGTCGATTCCTCGGCCGAGTAAAGTGGAGCGAGAAGTGAAGTTTCAGCAATCGGCGCCGGTGAATGTGCCGATGTTTAAGATGAAGGTGAGGACAGGTGGAGGTGAGCTTGCTGACGTGGACATTGGAGATGAGGATGATGATGAAGAGGAGATGCTGCCTCCGCATGAGATTGTGGCGAGAGGGTATTCGAAGTCGCCTCATACGACTTTTTCGGTTTTGGAAGGTGCTGGAAGGACTTTGAAAGGGAGGGATTTGAGGTTGGTTAGGAATGCTGTTTGGCGTAAAACCGGGTTTCTCGATTGATTTGTGGTTTGCTGTATGTTTTTGGACTGGAAGTTGATGTTTTTTTTTATTTTGAGCTTTTGCAGTCTGGAAAAAAAGGATATATAAATAGTAGTTTTTAGTAGATTGGGAGGTCAGGCGTATCTTTTGTTTTTTGTTTTTTTTTCGTAAGCAATGGAGTTTATATACTGTTTAGTATGAATTGAATTGCTGGAACTTATATATCTAGTGTTGATAACATTTGCTGCTGCATTATGATTTTTATAAGATCCTTTAATTGATCAACTTTTGTGTCAAATGCTAGATTACAGGGAATGTTTGTTTAAGCGTATAGTGGCTCATTTCGGCTTATATTTCATAAGCCCCATTTTTTTGGCTTATTTTGAGACTTGTCGGCTTATGTAAGTTTATTATGATATGATAAACGTATATAAGCCCATAAGTCTCAAAATAAGCCGGAAAATTTGGGCTTATGAAATATATGCCGAAATCAAATAAGCTCATAAGCCCACATATAAGCTTAAACAAACACGCCCTATATTGCTCAAGTTGCTTTGTATTGATGTATGTTTATGTTGTTTTGGAATTAGGGGAAATAGAGTTTTGAATTAGGAAAGCTGATTTTTGTTGATATTTTGCTTCCTTTAATGGTAGATTTAAGATTTTGGAAGGGCTTTTGTTGTTGATCTTAGATTGATTTTTAGAGATTTCAAGTATTTAAACTACTTAAAGCTTTGATTTTGTTTAATGTAGTGCATATAAGCTCTTTTTTAGATGTTTAACTAATAAAGTTTTAGTTTTGTTTTGATGTTTTTGAAGAAAATGACTTGCCATTTGTGTTTACTGGTTATATATGTTGTGCGATTGTGTAAAATTGCCAATTGTGAGTCTGAATTGTATAAACTGATGACATGGATATCCATTGTGTAAGCTAGCGGATGGATGGCAAGGCGTCACTATATACAGTTCAGAGAACACGTCAACCATTTTACACAATTGGCGCACCATGGTAAACATATGTCAGGTTTTTTACATTCAATTAAAAAAGTTGATACTGAAACTAAAATGGAACTTCAGTGGTCAGACCTCTTTATAATATTTGAGTGACTTGGTGAAATAGTAAGGCAACTTGTTAGGTAAAGTTGCCTGTTTTTTTATTTGTTCAAAGACTTGACTAGAATGGAAGCAGATAGCGAAAGCACTCTACAGGTTGAAAAGATCCTTGATTGTTTCATCATGTCATAGGAATTTGAATTGAATTTTCTTTTGATGTTTGTGTCATTAAACTCGCAATATGTGTATCATCTATTCATCTGGTTGAGGTGTTGGAGTCCTTGAAGTCCAATTGGTGTTGATGGTAAAGGCCTAGTCTTTCTTAAGTTCTTTACTTGTGTATGGTCGATATGTAACTGCTCCAGTTTTATACCTTTGAACTTATGTGAACTAAACAACATTGCTGATAAATGCTGGTCCTAGTTGGATAAAATTCATCAAAGAAAGATGAAAAATTATTGAGAGTAGCTGCATTTAAGATGAACTTCACACTGTGTTTCAAACATGTAGAGATCTCAAGTTACACACTAAAGAATCTCCTGTTCTTCTATCTTTTTGTTTAGAACAATTTGCTGGTTTGTTTCTGCAATTTAATACTAGTAGTTGTACCATATGGAAAATCTGGACGTCGTGTGAGCTGCAACTCCTTGCCAAGTTAAGTTCTGGATTGCATCAACATCATTTTAGTAGTTTCATTATATTGCGATGTAAGAACATTTTTATATTAATTATGTATTTGCATTTATCTTATTGTCTAAAATTATCTTTCAAATTGTAGCTGCTCATAGAAGTTGCAGGAAAAGTTAGATTACAGTTCTTTAGTTCCCGCTTAGAAACAACCTTGTTGTATTATCTGTCTAAGAAACGTAGTGAAAAGATTTTTTTGCACTGTTCCTTGTGTTTATTTCCATCTGTTGGGACTCGTGTCACTTTAAGCTTTAAAACTTCTGCATTCAAATTTGGTTATCTATATCACACTAAGATTTATGCTTGGAAGCTAGAACCATGTGCAACTGGTTTATACCTTGTTGAACGCAGATTCTGAATTCCTGTCTATGTTGATATGTGAACTTTTCATGCTGAATGGCACCACCCTTTTTAGTTATTTAAGGTCATTCGTAAAATAGTATGATTGTATGTTTAAACCAAAGACCTGAACAATTCGAAGGCTTTGGTGGGACTTCGTTTTCTGTATGAAATGCTGGTTTAACACTGGATGACATAAAAATGCCATTTTAATTAGGTACATTGTTTCATTAGGTAAAATTTTACGCTTAAAACCACCTCGTATGTATATATGAATGCTACGGTAAGAGCTATTGTGTTGCATGTACTGGTGTTCACAGCTCGGTCTGGTTGGTTTTGGGCAAACTATTTCGACCAAACCACTGCCAAGTTGGCTTGCTAGGTTGAACTAGCCGGACAGTCTAGAAAGAGAAATGATCTTTGTTCTTAGTTTTTGTGCCTAAAAACTTTTTTAATCATGTGATGATAAGTGAAGAAATGAAAAGTGGACATGATAAGTGATATGGACGGATTCCAAAGAGATATGCATGTTATGGTTAGTAAGATCTCTTGGGCATAAAAATTAGGAGGCTAGAAGATTTGGTTTGGCGGTTAAAGGGTTTGGGTTGTTATTCTAATAAAAATACTATCATTGTAGTCGCGCGCTGCGGTCGTGGGTATCCTGTAATTAAAGTTTTTAGCAAACTATATGTCTTTATGTGTTTTTTGTGACAAAATTGTAGAACCGTAGAAAGGAGGGGGGTTGCATACGTTCTTTTCAACTTATTTTAACTTTTAGTAAGTCAAGTTTGCATGCAAGTGCGTGTAAACAATTAAGCAATATAAATTGTATGTAAAGTAATGAAAGAGTTAAGAAAGAAAACAAACACATCGATTTATACCGGATTAGGATGAGGAGTTTAGATTATCCATACGTTCAGTTTCGAATCTGTGACACATATACTATTCACTAGTACCAAATTTTTCTGGTGGACTTAACTTTCATCGATCTACACCTAAGCACTTTAAGAGGAAGGGGTGAGCTTGGCTGGATGGCTTGCGCCATTCCAGCAGCCCAAAACCATCATTGGCGCACCGTACCAAGCCTTGTGCCATTCTACCTGGCGCCATGCATAACAGCCAGCGCCAAAGGGTTTTTTATTTATTTTCCCTTCAAGTGGGTATGTGTCGACCCAACGATTATTTATTTTCCCTTCAAGTGGGTATGTGTCGACCCAACGACACCACTTTTGCTATGGCACCACATTTGTATGAGGGAGGGGTTTTTTTGGTGCCGTTGAAGATCTCGTATAATAGGAATTTTCGATGACATGGCAGCGCTTTTTGCCAACGGCACCACCTTAACGGCACGAGGGTGCCCAGTGCTCTAAGAGTGCAACATAGACTTAGGAGTTCAAAGAGCATCATAAAAGGTTATACTACCCAATCACATAAAACACACATTTCTCCTAAATTGGGTTGTACATTTGTTTTGCTATATGAAAAATGTTTGATATCTTTTTATCACACATTCTCCTAAAATAATACAGTATAAATATAAGTTAAAACACAAGTAAATATGAGTTGGACTGGATCTAACTTGAAGAATGTTTGTACATTATTTAGACCAACAATGCACCCTTTGTTTAAAACATGATTTGTGCGTTTCTAGATGTGGGAAAAAGTTCTTGCAATAGTTTTATTTGTAGTTTGGGAATTTCCATTACTTAATTTTACCAATTGAGCAATAATAACTAATAATCCTAAGAGTCAAGTTTGTTGTGTGTAAATAATTAAGCAATATAAATCGTATGTAAAGTAATGAAAGAGTTAAGGGAATAGAGAACAAACACAACGATTTATACTGGTTCGGGATGATAGGTTTAGATCAGCCATACATCCAGTTTCGATTCCGCGACACGTATACTATTTACTAGTACTAAATCATTGTGGTGGTTAAACCGTACGCCTTAGCTTTCACCGATCTGCACCTAGTCCCAAGCTAGCACCTAACGGAGTCCACACCGGGAATCATACACAAGGACCTCGCGAACTCTCCACACTATTACAAACACTTCCACCAAGGAAGTTCTAAACCCCTTGTTTGACCGCACCCGGTAAAAAGCTTTACGCACTTGCTTCTCCGTACACGGAGCAAGACTTAAAACTTAGTTACAAATGAATATAAGAGTTTAAGTATTGTGTTACAAGACTACAAGAATACTAGAAGAAGAAGAAGAAGAAGAAGACTCTAGACAACACACAAGAGTAGATTAGGTTCTTATGTATTCTAAAAAAAAGTTTGCTTTCAATAGATGATAGAAAGATGATTAGGCACAAGAATGTATGAAAGACTTAGAGAGATATAAGAAAGAAATAAAAGGGGAGAAATATTTGGAAAAAGTGAGATTCTGATGTCTTTTGTCTCTTTCAATATATATGTTCGTTTTCTATTGCTCATATGAGGGTGGTGGCAATCATACCTCCCAAAAAAACCCATACCTCCCAACCCACCAATAATATCATTCCACCTCACTTACACTTTTTTCATACCTCCCAACCCTTTTTTAGTGGCAACCGTAGATTTTTCATACCTCCCAACCCCACCAACTTTATTTTATTTTTTTATTTTTTATTTTCATAAATTATATTAAACAATTTAATAAAAACATAAATATTTCATTAATAAATTAAAACAACATTACATAATACTTGGGAAAAAAAACATAATCTAAAAATCGCTAGGCCATCCATATTTCTCCGCGAGTTGACGTTTCTTGGCAAGAGTGATGTCTCGCATAACCGGATTGGTTATGTGATCGTGAGGTTCGTTATAGAACTTCAATGCACGAAGGTAAGCCTTTTCTTCAGCATTAGCGAGTTGTGTAGCCATCAACTTTTTGGTCACTTCATCCTTTTCACGTTTATTTTGCAACGCCTCCTCCATCATTTGTGCTTTCTTTGNTGCACCCTTTGTTTAAAACATGATTTGTGCGTTTCTAGATGTGGGAAAAAGTTCTTGCAATAGTTTTATTTGTAGTTTGGGAATTTCCATTACTTAATTTTACCAATTGAGCAATAATAACTAATAATCCTAAGAGTCAAGTTTGTTGTGTGTAAATAATTAAGCAATATAAATCGTATGTAAAGTAATGAAAGAGTTAAGGGAATAGAGAACAAACACAACGATTTATACTGGTTCGGGATGATAGGTTTAGATCAGCCACACATCCAGTTTCGATTCCGCGACACGTATACTATTTACTAGTACTAAATCATTGTGGTGGTTAAACCGTACGCCTTAGCTTTCACCGATCTGCACCTAGTCCCAAGCTAGCACCTAACGGAGTCCACACCGGAATCATACACAAGGACCTCGCGAACTCTCCACACTATTACAAACACTTCCACCAAGGAAGTTCTAAACCCCTTGTTTGACCGCACCCGGTAAAAGGCTTTACGCACTTGCTTCTCCGTACACGGAGTAAGACTTAAAACTTAGTTACAAATGAATATAAGAGTTTAAGTATTGTGTTACAAGACTACAAGAATACTAGAAGAAGAAGAAGAAGAAGACTCTAGACAACACACAAGAGTAGATTAGGTTCTTATGTATTCTAAAAAAGTTTGCTTTCAATAGATGATAGAAAGATGATTAGGCACAAGAATGTATGAAAGACTTAGGGGGTGTTTCTTTTCTTCTTAGTGGGGAATAAAAGTGGGCCCAAACCCTTAATGCCTTTTAATTGGGAGGAGCATTAAAGCTTCACTCTCCCAATTAAGTGGCTAATTAAGTGGTTCATATGGAACCACTTAATTTGGTAAACACCCCCTTAGAGAGATATAAGAAAGAAATAAAAGGAGAGAAATGTTTGGAAAAGGTGAGATTCAACATGGCAACAAGTGGGATATATATAGGAAAGAAAACAAAGACCATATTCTGGGGTGCTGGCTTGGCGCGTCACCATGCGAGCCCAGCGTTCTAGATTCTGATGTCTTTTGTCTCTTTCAATATATGTTCGTTTTTTATTGCTCATATGAGGGTGGTGGCAACCATAACTTCCAAAAAAACACATACCTCACAACCCACCAATAATATCATTCCACATCACTTACACTTTTTTCATACCTCCCAACCCTTTTTAAGTGGTAACCATAGATTTTTCATACCTCCCAACCCCACCAACTTTATTTTATTTTTTTATTTTTTATTTTCATAAATTATATTAAACAATTTAATAAAAACATAAATATTTCATTAATAAATTAAAACAACATTACATAATACTTGGAAAAAAATATATATAATCTAAAAATCGCTAGGCCATCCATATTTCTCCGCGAGTTGACGTTTCTTGGCAAGAGTGATGTCTCGCATAACCGGATTGGTTATGTGATCGTGAGGTTCGTTATAGAACTTCAATGCACGAAGGTAAGCCTTTTCTTCAGCATTAGCGAGTTGTGTAGCCATCAACTTTTTGGTCACTTCATCCTTTTCACGTTTACTTTGCAACACCTCCTCCATCATTTGTGCTTTCTTTGACGTGTAGCTCTCGAAGTTCTCAACAACACTATTCCTTGTCGACGACGCCTCACTAACGGGCTTTTTCCCTTTTCTTTTACGAGTGGGAGTTGTGTCGTCATTTAGATCGGGAAGAACAGTTTCGACATTGTCATTGCTTCCCGACTCGTAGAATGTAGATTCCGTCGATTTTCGTCGTTTGTCGGAATGAGATGTCGAAGATGCTTGAACAAAACATGGTTGTTTCAACCATTTTTTTTCTCCCCTAACAACTTTCCAAGTGTCAATATGAGTAAACGACTTGCCCTTTTTTTCTTATCATAGTCGGCCATGGCATTAGTCATGACGTTAACGTCGTCACACCCACTCTCACGAATACGAGTCTACAATTAACACAAATATATAAAATTAACACAAATATATAACATAAAACAAGTATATAAAATGAAACAATTATATAAAATTAACACAAGTATATAAAATAAAACAATTATATAAAATAAAACAATTATATAAAATTACTTGTTGGATGTATAGCCCGTTAAAGTCACCCATGGCGGCATTCATAGTTTTCCACTTTGTGTTCAATCCATGACGAGTTCGCGGAGTACCTCCCATGGCTTCAGAGAAATGTTCCAAAATTCTCTCCCAAAACTTATCTCGACTTTGTTCCATCCCGACTTTTTTACATGTCGAGATATGAATCCACGCTTTAGCCAAAGCAACCTCTTCAGCCGACGTCCAAGCTTTTTTATCTGCTTTAGTCTTTGTGTTCTCTTTAACGACTTGAACATCTTCATCTAGTATTAATTAAAACGTAACGAATTAGAACATGTACAATTATATCATATAAAGTAATAACGTATAAAATTAAAACATAACAAATTAGAACATATACAATTATATCATATAAACGTATAAAATTATAACGTAACAAATTAAAAATTAATACCGAATTGAGTTTCGAGAATAAACTCATCATCATCACCGTCACCATATAGTGGTAATTCGCGTTCAACACTTGGTTCACGACGGCTTGTACCTTCACGGTAGTCAATAAACGGGTCCCACTCACTAGTCATTGATATATTATATTGGCTTGGATTCATCGGTGGTGGAGGTTGTGAATAAAATTGTTGTTGAAGGACTTGTGGATTTATCGGTGGTGGAGGTTGTGGATAGTAGCCCGATTGAGGGTATTGTTGAGTCGTCGGTGTTGGTGGTTGAACTTGCGGACGGAAGCCCTGACCACGACCACGACCTCTTGTTGAAGCACCTCTTGTTTTTCTTTGATCCATGTTATATTTTTTGTAGGTTAATATGAATTGGAAGTATATTTGAGGTTGAAAGTATATATGAAATGGTATGAAATAAAAGTTGTAATTAAAAGTAGTATATATAGGGATTTTTTTTTTCTTTTTTTTTTCCTACTCCCAACGTTCCAATTGCAGGCCCCAACGGTCGAATTTTTCAAACGGTCACTCCATACCTCCGAGGGGTATATCCCCGCTGGATCAAACCGCTGGGGTGGCGGCGGTGTTCCCCGGAGGTTCGGCCACCCCGCTAGCCCACAAACCACCCATTGCCAGTACCCTGAAATTCATTTTTAATCTTCCCAAGAGTATTTCAAAGCCCCAAGAAGTGTTAGGTAAGGTCAACTCATTAGCAAAAATATTAAGTAGGTAGAAGGACTTAGGTTAGAAAAAAAGAGGGAAGCATCCCATTAACCGCAAAAGCAAATCTTGTAAAGAGGGAAATGAGGTCTGGTTGACTTGTCCAAAATATCATGCACTGCAAAGGGGCTTTTGGTTTGGAATTCAAAATTTAATTCAAATAATTCGAATGTTGTAATCTTTTTAATTCCACAATTAACTTATAACTAATTACATTGATTCAATTAACTTGTCGTCCCAAGCCATAGGACTCGAGTTATACCCACCATCCGAGTCATAGCCATTTTTTTGTTGTAATTGTGTTTTACTCCATTGAGTTATGTGTGAGCCAAGAGTGTCCTATAAGCTCTAAGAGACCTTGTTCATAATTTTCTCTAAAATAAAACATGCATGTACTGATTTTTAAATGCCATGTAAATGAGAATAACCATCTTAAAAAGTGCAAAGCCAACAGATACCTCGTCTGTAATTCAATTATGAATATGAGACAGCAAACCATAGTTTCGTTAGCCAAATACACATCAAGAAAAGCAGCCGTATAGACGTAATCATACATTTATTGATACACGTAAAAAAAAAACAAAGTTTGTCATGACAAGCGAACGCCGATATACAGGTGTGATAAACATGTTAACCATACGATTAACATACGAAACTCAAATACACGTTATGCACGATCAGCTAAGCTTTGGCACAAAGATTCATACTTAAGTTCAATTCTGTCATACCAAAATCTTCTTTATAATGAAAAAAACACAGGCAGGTAAAGTATGTAACGATACTCAACAAATAACAAGTAAATCAACCTTTAACAATTTTAGATATAAGAATATGGATTTTAAGGTAACAAACACAGAAAAAGTCCAATATCCAGTTTTACACAACAAAATCTGGAATACCTGAAAATGCGGCAACTAAATAAGCATTTTGAATAAAGAAACAATGGAAAAACAACCTGATTAACTAAAAGATTACAAATGTCACATTCTAAATTACTTATTTGATTGGGGATAGGCAGACTCTTTCTTGATGTTTGGAACTCATAAAGGAATAAATCCTTTCCCAATTGCTAATGTTCTCCTCATTCTTGCCCATAATCAATCAAAAACAATTTATATTAAAAATGTTAGCCAAGAGCCATAAAAATCACTATAAAAACAACAACAAAAATCTTGACTAAACTATGAAATAATGAACTACTAAATACTAAAAACTTATAGTAAACATAAACTAAAAAAATGCAGTAAAAAGATAATNAATTAACTAAAAGATTACAATTGTTACATTCTAAATTACTTATTTGATTGGGGATAGGCAGTCACTCTTTCTTGATGTTTGGAACTCATAAAGGAATAAATCCTTTCCCAATTGCTAATGTTCTCCTCATTCTTGCCCATAATCAATCAAAAACAATTTATATTAAAAATGTTAGCCAAGAGCCATAAAAATCACTATAAAAACAACAAAAATCTTGACTAAACTTTGAAATAATGAACTACTAAATACTAAAAACTTATAGTAGTAAACATAAACTAAAAAAATGCAGTAAAAAGATAATGAGTAGATTAGCAAGTCAGAATATCAATAAGCTTAATGGTAAAACTCATCAAGAAATAAAATCTTTCCCATATAAGAGTTTTCTCCTCATTCTTGCTAATACTCTATTAAATCAGAGGTAACTAAATAAGCATTTTGAAGAAAAAACAATGGAAAAACAACTTAATAAGCTATAAGATTGCGGTTAGAAATGTTACATTATAAAATACTACTATATGATTTGGGTCAGGAAAGTCAGAGCTCTTTTTCAATGGTTAAAACTAATAAAGAAGTAACTCCTTTCCCATTTTCAAATGTTCTCTCATTCTTGCCCATAATCAATCAAACAAAAATGAAGCTTCATATTATGGTAATTAAGCAAAAAACAACAAAATTAACTAAAAAATGCAGTAAACAAAAAATGAGTATATTAGCAAGTCAGAATATCAATAAGCTTATTGGTAATCTCATCAAGGAATAAATCCTTTCCCATATAAAACTTCTCCTCATTCTTGCCAATACTCATTAAATAAAAACAAACACTTAAAAACTGAAATATTTACAAAAATATAAAAATAAATAATGTTTAATGTTTCTCACAAGAATATCCGAGGTACACAAGAACACTTCAAAACCCAAACATATTAAAAATCTAAAACACAAACAGTTATCAGTAACCATAAAATGTTACAAAAAATTAAAAACGTTATGGATTCATAAAAACAGTGAAGTCACCTCGGATAAAAATAAATTCTTGCGGGACAAAGGATAATCTTTGTAGGAGAACCCTAAAAAGAAACCCTTAAACCAATACACAAGTAAATATGTATTAGCCGTTTAATGTAGCGCGGCTATGACTCAAAACGCTTCCATTTTGATTATTTGGAAGGCGATCTTAAGGGCTGCGCAAATAATCATTCAAAATTTAAGACAAAAAAGTTTATTGATTTGATAAGATGAAACCCTAGTAAACTGAAAGAGACGACTACAGAGTGAGAGTGGAAAATAGGGTTTTATAAAAATGTCTGTAGTTGTGAAACTTAAAGGGATTGTTAGGGTTGGTTTTATGGGCTGGGCTGGAAGTCATATTGTCTATGAGATGATGAGATGAAAATTAGTGGGTTGGGATTGTTCAAGGCCCGTGTTAAATTTAGTCTGAATATCTATACTATCTATAATGGAAAAATGGTCAAAGGTGAAAAGTGGAAAAGTGGAAAACTGATTTTTGGGTCAATCCCAATAATGCCCTTGTCAATTGAATTGGTCAATGTTAAAACCGGAAGTCTTATCACACCACACAAAAAAAACACACACACATAAAACTCTCTCCATCTCTCTATCTCTACCACCGCACATCACCACCATCTAACCCACGACCCCAGAAAGCAACCACCACAACACGTCACAAGTTTTGAGCCTTTTTTTTTAATAGATCAATGTTTATTAATCAATTTTGAAGATTTTGTTTTTAGATCTATAGTTTTTATTTGTAGATCTCAGATTTGATAAATATGGCATTTAGTTTTGAATTGGGTATATATATGGAATTAACCCTACAATATATATGCATACACACGAAACCCTCTTCTGTATAACCTCTCTCTGTGTCTGTCAGCGTTTTTATCATACTAGACGAATACCCGTGCATAGCAACGGAAATTCCTAGCGTCAGACAATTAATGATCACTACTACAAAAAAGGGCATAGAGCCCGGTTGGAAATAATCATAATACCTGGTTTTGCATACGGGCTCAATAGGGAGGGGACTCTATGTGAAAATCAAATAGCTCGGTTTTAAAAATGGGCTCTATGAGATTTTTTTTTCTTTTTTTTTT
>LBNU01029480.1:101013-132558 GCA_014162995.1 Artemisia annua
AAAAAAAATTATTGATATATATTACATGTTTGTTTTAAAATTAGAGTGTGATATTGTGATATTGTTTGTTAACGAAAACGCATTAAAATTGTTTGTTGATTGATTAAGCTTTCGTATACTCCTATATATATGTTTGACTTTTAGTGTGCTAATTAAGTTGAAATAATGTCCATATAGAAATCATTATTCAACAATAATCTTAAATCAATTTTAACTAATGTTAGCATTTAATGGTATCCTTGAGAGATCCCTTTTTTAGATAATATATGGCTGACTTTTAGATGATATATTCTTCAAATTTGATAATCGGTTGAGAGATCCGTTCTTTAATAGTAATGTATTTTGTTAATTGACTGTGAATTGGCATGCTAATTGAAACTTGTGTGGTATATATATCAATTATAGTTGTCATATATCAATCTAAGTTAGGCAATGATTTATACATATAATTAAAAAAAATGTTTTTCAAACTTTCCACGCCTCTATTTTTATTTGTGACATCTTGTTAATTATTATTTTATAATTGATGTAATGTTTAATTTTAAGTTTCACTAAATTCTTTTATATGTTTTTTGGTACATGTTAAGAATTTTTGCTTCAGATGAATTCACGTTCTATTTTGAACGTTATACGAAACACTTATCTATATATCACATATCGTTAATTGTCCGCCACTAGGAACCGCTGCCGCTAGGCGCGGGTACTCGTCTATAAAGAGAAAATGGGTCAAATGAAAAAGTGAAAACTGAATTTTTGATCAATGTCCATAATACCCTTGTAAAACTGAATTGGTCAATGACCTTAATGGAAATCGAAAGTCAGAACTTAAGCAAGGAAACAATATTACCAATAAATGTCTTTAACTTAAGCAAGGAAACAATATTGCAAATCAAGGTCTCTAAACTAGGCGGGACATTATCATATTATTTCTTATATAATGACGATATTATTTAGAAATAAAATAAATTAACAAATATGCATTTAAAACTGATGCAATCTTGGTGTACGAAGTTGTAGCCTTGGTTGCAATTAGGAAACAATAACTTTGCTGCAAGTAAAGAAACAATAACTTTCAAAAAGTTTGACGTAACTCAAATCTTACATTTTTTTAATCTTTTTTAGAGAAAAAACTTGACAAGTTAAATATCATACTATTTGTCGAAAAACGAGTTCACCTAAAACCAGGCGGTTTAATTTGACCTATTTTTTCGACCCGAACCGGTTGAACCGGATGGGTTAAACCGGGTTTCAAAACATTATGTTTAATCTCCATACCATCAAACTTTTATTATTTTTCGTTTGTAATCCATAATCTTTTTTTATCACTACAACTATTTACCGCTAGGCGTTTCTGACACTATGCGCGGGTATTAAATGTTGCCATGCATGCGTTTGAACACTGAAAAGATGTTGCGATACATGCGTTTGAACATTGAAAGGAAAGTATGACTTTTAAGATGTGGAATGTTTAAAAACAAAACATACTTTCAGTAACTTCTTCCAAATTAGTATTGAATGGGTTGTTTAAAATTTAAAGAGGAACTATGACTTTTTTGTAATCACCATCAATGCTATTGTTAACTGCAAGATGTGAAATGTTTAAAAACAAAACCAATAATTAGTGTAACTTCCTCCAAATTAGTATTGAATGGGTTGTTTAAAATTTAAAGAGAAACTATGATTATTTATTTATTTATTTTTTTATTTATTTATTTATTTATTTATTGTTTGCAATCACCATCAATGCTATTGTTAAAATTTTGCATGGTAAACCATTTGAACCAGATTTGTATCTACATTTTAAAGGCCGGGCATTTTAAATGAATGAAAAGATTCATAAACGATTCATCTCTTTAAATACAGGCGGGAAATTGTGTTCATCTCTTCAATTCAAACTTCAAACATTATATATGGCAAGGGTTTTTCAAAAGCCTATATAAAGAACACTAATGTATTGATTAATTTCATCTTGTTTACTTTCTTTCACAATAGACATGGTAATGAAAAATGAAAAGAATATTGACGATGATCATGAAGTTCGTTTCATATTCGCATATCTTTACATTCGAGGTTGGTTGGTTCGATCATTTTCTTATTTATTATTTAGTCTTTTTTGTTTTTTTTACAGCTTCATTCCCTCCTCCTAATCGTGCTCCACAACCTCTGTTTTACAATCCTAACTTGATAAACTGGAATTGGGATGACGTTATTGTCATCTCAAGTGATGACGATGATGATGAAGAAGAGGAAAAAATTCCAATGCCAACTGTTGCGACTTGAGTAATTGGTCGTAAAAGGGTTTTTATTTTATTTTATTTTTATTTTTTTTCAGTCTCACTAAATATTTTTATATGTCATTTGATACATGTTACGAATTTTTGCTATAGTTGAATTGTCACATGTTACAACCGTTTGCAATTATATTTTGATCTTTTCACATTCTATTTTGAACGCTACACAAAACACTCACCACAATATCACAAATCGTTAATTACATGCCGTTAGGAATTCCGTTGCTATGCACGGGTACTCGCCTAGTAAAAATTCAATGTCTGCATTTATTATTATTATTATTATTATTATTATTATTATTATTATTATTATTATTTTAAGTTTTGGAAGAAAACAAAGTAACGTAAAGTAAACATTTTCTTTCACTTCTGAGAAAAAACATTTTACTTTAAAAATCAATCAAATCATACTAACTTTCAGTCTAATTCTTTTTTCATTTTCTCATGAAGCACTACACAAAAACACAACCATTACTATTTTCTTTTCACTTTCTTTTTTTTTTCTTCCTTAAATTTAACTTGAAAACACAGTGTAAAACTTGTATTGATGCGTTGCTATATAGGGAGTCAAAATAATAGAACCCGGCTAACTTGATTCGACCCGGTTTATTCGTGTTGAGTTAATGCAATCGTAGTTGGGATTATTAAGGCAACCCAATTAGAAATGTTTGCTTGTGTTCGCTAACATGAATAAACTAAGTTTTTCATAATTTGTAGCCATTTTGTTTTCTCACAAAAAGGCTTATTCGAGTGAAATCAAACCCGACTAATTCGTATACGATTAACTTAAAACCTGAATAACTCAAACCTTACTAGGACCAGGTTTGTGTATGTTTTTTCTTTTTCGGATTAACTTGACCTGAATAATCTTAATTCGGGACGGATAACCCAAATAACAACCAAAATTGCTAAACAGTATATTCTCTATATTGGGGAAGGGGTTATAAAATTGCCAAAGTATCTAGCGAAAAAAAAAAAAANATGACAAAAAAATTGCATGTAAGAAATTATACGTCAGGTTTATTTTGGTCTTTTTGATATCAAATTTCTTATTGTACATCATAAAATAGTGTGTAAAATATGGTTTTGAATATTTTTTTAAACTTTTTATTCGCTAACCTCTTCTCTATTGCGGAGTTTTCAGAAACTATAGTTTTATTTTTTTGTAACATTCTCACACTGAAACACCCTTTTATTATATTTAATCTTTGCCTACTTTATGTATTTAAGGTTTTACTTCAAATAGCTATGATATCATTCACAAGTTGCATATTAATATGCTCTCTTTTTTCTTTTGGACGGCCATTATTAAAAACACCCTAGCGCTAGAGACCAACAAGAAAAACATATTAAAGATTACATGGAGTTGGAGTTGGAAGAAGCTTTGATTGGATCACATAACCAATCAATCAAGTTTGGTTTAACAATTTTGCTCCTGTGAGAGATCCAAGTGAAGATAGGATTTTAATCTCATCGACACGGGTATCCTTTCTAAGGAAGTTTCGAGTTGAATCAAACCCGATTGCGGTATCACCAAATGATCCAAGTAGTACTTTGAATAACCGCATAGAAACATGTCTTTGTGATCCTATTTAGGTTAACCGGGTCTCCCCGCCCCCACCCCACCCCACAAATGATTAGATCAAGGCATCAAGCACCAATTTCGGGTAATCATCCATACCCCACCAAGTCTTCACCATGGACCATAAATCTTTAGCTATCCTACATTCTACAAATTATAGGTGTTGCAAGTCTTCAATGGCTTGATCACATAACGGGCAGCGTGTTGAATCCAAGTCGATCCCACGGGCATCAAGATTACATCTAATAGGAAGACAATCCTTACCAAGATGGCAATAAGTTATTTTATAGTATGTTGTGCAAATTGCTACCCGAACCTATTGCACACACTTAAAACAAAGAGCATTAGAAGATGCTGGTTTTTAGTATAGATACGGAGTCCTTCTAGTTCATTAAACACACGATCAATCTCATTTTTCTGAAAATATTTGTGTAATCAAAGGCGTCCCACTCCCAATCCCCACAATATTCACTAATAGAAAAAATGACATCAACAACAATTATTTTAACAACAATATAGAAATCGTTGCTAAATTGTGCATTTAGCATCTAATTTTAGCAAAAAAATTGTTAACAAAGTTGCAATTTTTTTAGCAACAAAAAATTAGTTGGTATTTCTATAAATGACCATAAATATTTGTTGCTAATTTAGCAACGACTAAGCTATTTTTCGTTGCATTCTCAAATTAGCACCGGTCGAATTAGCATCAATTAGTGTTAGTTGCTAATTCGACCGGTGCTAATTTTAGAATGCAAGGAAATTGCTTAGTCGTTGCTAAATTAGCAACAAATATTTATGGTCATTTATAAAGATACCAACTAATTTTTTTGTTGCTAAAACAAATAGCAGCTTTGTTAACAATTTCGTTGCTAAAATTAGATGCTAAATACACAATTTAGCAACAATTTATTTATTTTTGTTAAAATAATTATTGCTAATGGCATTTGTTCTAGTAGTGATTAATGTTCACAAATTCTTTTAAACTTGCTTTATACCTAGTAAGATCAAGAGTTGAATAACAATAACCAGCTTATTAGAATAATTAGATAATGAGAAATTGGTGAAGGTAGCCAAATGGTGATTGATTTTGACAGTTAGACCAAAAAGTTCGTAACAAAGTGCCCAGCAATGCCACAAGACTCTTTCTCGACCGTTTTATGACGAGTCCGCAATACAATATTTACATTTTCAAACACATGCCTGCGTATTCAACGTCTACAAGTTCAAACTTAAGGTTGATTAGTATTTCCATGTCTACATGACTACATATTCAAACAAATGCATAATGGGCGCCACCGAACACTGGCTGAGAGGGTGGGGTGCTGAAGGGTGTTGGTCCTCCCCCAACTGGTCCATTGTTAGCTTAGATATGATATTAGCCACATGATCACATTCAGATTTTAGTTGGTCCACTCTTAGTGGTCCATATATATAGCATGAAAGCAAATACTACATCTTGAGCACTTAAAAACTCCCATGATTATTGTTTTCATAGGGTTTGTTAATTCTTTATAAGCGCAGATTATGGACTAAGATATGATTGGAAATCTTATGGTATTGGAAGTTTGGAACCATGGCCATGAGAATAACTATCCAACTTTTTGTAAGCACTTAAAAATAAGATGTTATTAATGACGAACAAATACAATTCAACTCGATCATATATATTCAAGGAAAATTTATTCTGGTAAATTATAAAGAATTTTTGTCATTCGTTCATCTTTGGTTTTAGAGGCTCGCCGACGATGACCAGGGATAGTTGTCGGAGCTGTTCCTTCTGGGGTGAACAATGGCTAGTGCCAAAAGACACCGGGGTTAGGGTGTTCCCGCGAATCTACACCTTTTTGTGTAATATATGGATAGTTGGTTCAAAAACCATCTTGTCACATTTTTCTTTTGTATATACTTAACTTTTAATTTTCGCATTGTGTGTACTCAACTTCTAATAATTCTTATTGTGTGTATTATTAAGGTGGTTAAATGACATAACACAATTTAATTAACGGCATTTTAGTCTTTTTACCCCTCTCATATCTTCATCTTTAATCTTAAAACTATTAAAAATTGGCCCGTTAATGATAAATTGATTCATGCCGTATATGGTATCTTTTGTAAATAATGGAGCCTACATTTATATCCCACTCACAATCTATACATAAATTGATTATTAAAAAATAAACTACCTCACTTCCTTTGTAATAAATCATTATCAACTATTAAAATAAAATTTTTAATAAAATATCATTTTTTTTCTTACCTTATTTTCTTTCATTCTAAACCGAATCCAAATCCGATTCCAAATCCTTTTACAAACAAAACGGGCCCTTAATTTCTGGAATGAAACCATTCCTTGAATCCAAAAGCTATAAACCAAACGGGCCCTTAAAACTCATGTGTACATATCGTCACCCTTTTATNTTTTTTTTTTTTTTTTCATATATACTTTCTATTCATCTTAATCCAATCTCTACATCTTAACCACAATATCACAAGTATAATTATTTGTCGTTATAAATTCTCGTTGCTATGCACATGTAGACATCTAGTATTAGGTTAACACTTTATATTTGGTAAACTTAAATTCCATTTTTCAGAAGTCTTTGTTGTAACGACCAACGAAATTTTGGAAGTAAGAAAGGGATTTAATGTTGCATATCTTTGAGTCTAGTCTTCTTCATTGATTTTGTTTGTCATTTTCCAGAAAATATATGCAAAAGTTTGATTAGATACATGTTGCAAAGACTAGAACAATCTATATAACACAAGGGATTTGATCGACATCTATACTATATTTAAAGGTTTTGCTAACAACAACTTTATAAGTTGGTTAATCGCTTAATTAAAAAATCAACAATCAATGAACACCAAACATATGATGTTTAAATTAACATATCATGTTTAAAATAAATAAATGTGTATAATTATAAAATATGTTTGTTTATTTAATGTTAATTTATTAATTAAGTAATGATTAACCCACAACCCATGTGTTTTTATTAGCAAAACCCTATATCTAATTATTTTACACTAGATGAATTAATACCAGTGCATAACAATGGGAATTTATAACAAACAATAATAAGTGTAATATTGTGGTTTGGTGTTTCGTGTAATGTTTATATTTACTACATATAACAAAAAATAATGTTCTAAACTCAAAACGTCAATAGATTCTCATATTGGCTAGAAACCTTTTCAACAATGATATCAACCAAACTAGCCACTCATTTCTACTTTTACAATAGAGTTAATTTCATAAATCGTCCTTGTGGTTTGTAAGGTGTAATGAAAATGGTCCTTAGAAAGAAAATTTAACGGATCATCTCCTTGTGGTTTTGACCCATAACGGTTTGGTCCTTGACACTAGTAAAAAGATGCAAACCACAGGGATCAGACCCGATACAGGTCAAACACCATAGGTAAAGGATCGTAAAAAAAATGAAAACCACAAGGACCGAATCCGATACGGGTCAAAACCATAAAGAGATGATATGTTAAAAAAAGTTGCCGGGACTATTTTCGTTAAATTTGACAAACCACATGCACGATTTATGAAATTAACTCTTTACAATATCATACAACAAGAGAAATGATAAAGATGTAAAAAGTTGAAGAAGAAAAAAAAAATGTTTGTAAAGTATTAAGCTTTAAAATAAACTTTCAAAAAAAGGTTTATATAGTAGACCAAATGTCTTGGTGCAATATTGATTGTAATCTTTTGTTTTCAGAAAATTTAGATATGTTTCGACTAAACTAAAAAACGCATAACTTGGTTAGATGTTTTACTACTCACATAAATGTCAGAAACAAATGTCTTTGGTGCAAATATTGATTAATTGCTGTGTTCAAATGGTTTACTTTGTAATTATGATAAGGATCCACATTTCAATAGATTTGCCTTCCTTGTGTATAAGACCAATTTCGTACGGTGATAGAATCTTGACTATAACAATGACAAAAGGGATTGAATTTAAACTTATTCTTGGGGGATTCTATCTTTGGTAATGTCTAGGAATTTTTGTAGTTTTAGGGTTGTTAAGTAAGACGTGGGCTCCGTGTGACCTCCCACGTCCTATCAACCTCACACGTTCTTCAATAGGTCAAGTCAAGAAGTAAACAAGGCTTGTAAACGCCTTGAAATTAAGAGAAAATCCCAATTTAGCCAAAAACTTTTCGACATTTTAAGTTTTGGTCGAGAATTGACCCCATTCCCATTTTGGTCATGCCTCGACTGCTTCGACTGCTCAACTAGCCTACATGCCGCGACACGTGTCACTATCATTTAATATTACTAATTTTTGGGGTGCAGGAAGATCTCTGACAAATCTTTGTTACTGTTGTAGTGATGTACTTTAATTTTTATTGCTCGACTCACTTGCTCGATCGACGGCTTGCTCGACCGACGGTGTAACTTTATATATTTAAAAAATAAAAAAGCTGTCAGAGATCTTTTGGATAGATTTTATTTGTACTTGGAAAATCTCACTCAAAGATTCCTTTTTGTACTTTTTAATATTTTTTTATTCACTTCTTTTATTTTTGAGAAAATTCCAAAAAATATTTTATTTCGAAATTAATTTTTTTTGAAATTTTTTTTTCTCCGAAATAATTTTTTTAAGAAAATTTTTTTTTTTCTGAATTTTTTTGTTAGAAAAATTATTTTTTTTTTTCAAAATTAATTTTTTAAGAAAATTAATATTTTTTTTTGAATAATTTTTTCAGAAAAATTAATTATTTTGTTTAGAAAATATTTTTTTCGAAAAATTATTTTTTTAGATTTTTTTCCGNATTTTTGTAGTTTTAGGGTTGGTTAAAGTAAGACGTGGGCTCCGTGTGACCTCCACTCCTATCAACCTCACACGTCTTCAATAGGTCAAGTCAAGAAGTAAACAAGGCTTGTAAACGCCTTGAAATTAATTGGATGTATCTGCAAAATTTTTAATTGATCAAATGTATTTGTAGCGTGTATTTTATTTGTTCTACTATTATCGTTTAATAAATACGCAATTTAGAAATACAATTATTTTACTCAGTAGATCGTAACAATTTTAATAGTCGAAAAATAATTTTGAGAAAAATAATTAATTGAGAGAACCAAAATCGTGACAAATTTTGCGTTTAAACCAACGTGACAATAATTCATTTAATAAAAGTGAGTTAATTTGTCTTTACCGACATAATACTCACATATAAATTTAGGCATACGTACTACTAAGGGATGGCAACGGGAGGGTCATCGAGGCTCGGTATCTCATGCCGATCGGCATGCTCCAAAACCACCGTCGCGGCATCACAAATTCGGCATGCTCCAAGGTCATCTCATACCGATTCGGTATGAAGGTGAGCATTTAATTTCGGAACGTTGGGGCACATTTGATTGGAGGTGAGCATTTAATATAATTTGAATTTTTTTTGCATCAACATTGTCACTAAAAAATGAAGGAAAGTCATGGTGAATTATGAAATGTGTTGGTCACATTTGATTGGTTAAAAATATGTTGCCCACATTTTTTTTGCATCACCATTGCCACCCCCTAAGCTACTTATACATGTCAAACATTTAATTCTCTTTTAAGAAATGCGAAAGTATTATATGGCATGTTAGTTTTATATTTTTTATATCTAAATGGAAAATTAATAAATCTACATTCTTAAAAGAGTAAGATGCAAAAACCTTTTTTTTTTTTTTTTTTTTTTTTTTNGAGCACTTAAAAACTCCCATGATTATTGTTTTCATAGGGTTTGTTAATTCTTTATAAGCGCAGATTATGGACTAAGATATGATTGGAAATCTTATGGTATTGGAAGTTTGGAACCATGGCCATGAGAATAACTATCCAACTTTTTGTAAGCACTTAAAAATAAGATGTTATTATTGACGAACAAATACACTTCAACTCGATCATATATATTCAAGGAAAATTTATTCTGGTAAATTATAAAGAATTTTTGTCATTCGTTCATCTTTGGTATTAGAGGCTCGCCGACGATGACCAGGGATAGTTGTCGGAGCTGTTCCTTCTGGGATGAACAATGGCTAGTGCCAAAAGATACCCTGGTTAGGGTGTTCCCGCGAATCTACACCTTTTTATGTAATATATGGATAAAAACCATCTTGTCACATTTTTCTTTTGTATGTACTTAACTTTTAATTTTCGTATTGTGTGTACTCAACTTCTAATAATTCTTATTGTGTGTGTTATTAAGGTGGTTAAATGACATAACACAATTTAATTAACGGCATTTTAGTCTTTTTACCCCTCTCATATCTTCATCTTTAATCTTAATGATGCACATGATAGGAACTATTAAAAATTGGCCCGGTAATGATAAATTGATTCATGCCGTATATTGTATCTTTTGTAAATAATGGAGCCTACATTTATATCCCACTCACAATCTATACATAAATTGATTATTAAAAAATAAACTACCTCACTTTCTTTCTAATAAATCATTATCAACTATTAAAATAATTTTTTTAATAAAATATCATTTTTTTCTCTTACCTTATTTTCTTTCATTCTAAACCAAATCCAAATCCGATTCCAAATCCTTTTACAAACCAAATGGGCCCTTAATTTCTGGAATGAAACCATTCCTTGAATCCAAAAGCTATAAACCAAACGGGCCCTTAAAACTCATGTGTACATATCGTCACCCTTTTATTTGTTGCGCTATTATGTTATATCAATCACTTAACTAATTTTTTTTTCATATATAATTTCTATTCATCTTAATCCAATCTCTACATCTTAACCACAATATCACAACTATAATTATTTGTCGTTATAAATTCTCGTTGCTATGCACATGTAGGCATCTAGTATTAGGTTAACACTTTATATTTGGTAAACTTAAATTCCATTTTTCAGAAGTCTTTGTTGTAACGACCAACGAAATTTTGGAAGTAAGAAAGGGATTTAATGTTGCATATCTTTGAGTCTAGTCTTCTTCATTGATTTTGTTTGTCATTTTCCAGAAAATATATGCAAAAGTTTGATTATATACATGTTGCAAAGACTAGAACAATCTATATAACCCAAGGGATTTGATCGACATCTATACTATATTTAAAGGTTTTGCTAACAACAACCTTATAAGTTGGTTAATCGCTTAATTAAAAAATCAACAATCAATGAACACCAAACATATGATGTTTAAATTAACATATCATGTTTAAAATAAACAAATGTGTATAATTATAAAATATGTTTGTTTATTTAATGCTAATTTATTACTCCATCCGTCCCAAAATAAGTGTCCAGTTTGACTTTTCAGAGTCAGACTGGTTCAACTTTTACCTTTAATATTTTTCTTTGTGTTACATAATACTTAATGAAAAATTATACCAATGAAAAATACACTTGAAACTCAATCCATTCATATATTTTGCTTCAAGTATTACATAACACCCGCAAAAATAGATAACGTCAAAGTTGAACCAGTTTGACTCTGAAAAGTCAAGCTGGACACTTATTTTGGGACGGAGGGAGTAATTAAGTAATGATTAACCCACAACCCATGTGTTTTTATTAGCAAAACCCTATATCTAATTATTTTACACTAGATGAATTAATACCAGTGCATAACAACGGGAATTTCTAACAAAAAATAATAAGTGTGATATTATGGTTTGATGTTTCGTGTAATGTTTATATTTAATACATATAACAAAAAATAATGTTCTTAACTCAAAACCTCAATAGATTCTCATATTGGCTAGAAACCTTTTCAATAATGATATCAACCTTACTAGCCACTCATTTCTACTTTTACAATAGATTTAATTTCATAAATCGTCCTTGTGGTTTGTAAGGTGTAATGAAAATGGTCCTTAGAAAGAAAATTTAAAGGATCATCTCCTTGTGGTTTTGACCTATAACGGTTTGGTCCTTGACACTAGTAAAAAGATGCAAACCACAGGGATCATACCCGATACAGGTCAAACACCATAGGTAAAGGATCGTAAAAAAAATGAAAACCACAAGGACCGAATCCGATACGGGTCAAAACCATAAAGAGATGATATGTTAAAAAAAGTTGCCGGGACTATTTTCGTTAAATTTGACAGACCACATGCACGATTTATGAAATTAACTCTTTACAATATCATACAACAAGAGAAATGATAAAGATATAAAAAGTTGAAGAAGAAAAAAAAATGTTTGTAAAGTATGACTTAGGATCAAATGAGAAGAACTTTTAAAATGAGAAGGATGAGAAATAATTATAACCATATATTAGAGATGCATCAACTTGAATTAGATGCATCCCTAATCTTTTAGATGCACCATAATATATTTTCTAACTAAAAATTAGATGCATATACATATATTAGATGCATTTTAGCAAGTTAGGAAAATCCTATGTATTTTTCGTTCTCTGCGGGTCAAATTTATTGCAAGTACTACTTTGCATCGTTTTCACTTCAAAATTACTTTTGAAACTTATTGGGATGCATCTAAATGAATAGAGATGCATCTAATTTAAGTCGACGCATCTCAAATATGTGGTTATAGTTATTTCTCATCCTTCTCATTATAAGTTTTCTTCTCACTGGATCCTTACCCTGTAAAGTATTAAGCTTTAAAATACAAACTTTCAAAAAAAGGTTAATAGTCAGACCAAATGTCTTTGGTGCAATATTGATTAATCTTTGTTTTCAGAAATTTAGATATGTTTCGACTAAAACTAAAACGCATAACTTGTTAGATGTTTTACTACTCACATAATGTCAGACCAAATGTCTTTGGTGCAATATTGATTAATTGCTGTGTTCAAATGGTTTACTTTGTAATTATGATAAAGGACCACATTTCAATAGATTGCCTTCTTGTGTATATAGACCATTTCTAACGGTGATAGAATCTTGACTATAACAATGACCAAAAAGGGATTGAACTTTAAACTTATTCTTGGATCTATCTTGGTAAGTCTAGGAATTTTTGTAGTTTTAGGGTTGGTTAAAGTAAGACGTGGGCTCCGTGTGACCTCCACTCCTATCAACCTCACACGTCTTCAATAGGTCAAGTCAAGAAGTAAACAAGGCTTGTAAACGCCTTGAAATTAATTGGATGTATCTGCAAAATTTTTAATTGATCAAATGTATTTGTAGCGTGTATTTTATTTGTTCTACTATTATCGTTTAATAAATACGCAATTTAGAAATACAATTATTTTACTCAGTAGATCGTAACAATTTTAATAGTCGAAAAATAATTTTGAGAAAAATAATTAATTGAGAGAACCAAAATCGTGACAAATTTTGCGTTTAAACCAACGTGACAATAATTCATTTAATAAAAGTGAGTCAATTTGTCTTTACCGACATAATACTCACATATAAATTTAGGCATACGTACTACTAAGGGATGGCAACGGGAGGGTCATCGAGGCTCGGCATCTCATGCCGATCGGCATGCTCCAAAACCACCACCGCGGCATCACAAATTCGGCATGCTCCAAGGTCATCTCATACCGATTCGGTATGGAGGTGAGCATTTAATTTCGGAACGTTGGGGCACATTTGATTGGAGGTGAGCATTTAATATAATTTGAATTTTTTTTGCATCAACATTGCCACTAAAAAATAAAGGAAAGTCATTGTGAATTATGAAATGTGTTGGCCACATTTGATCGGTTAAAAATGTGTTGCCCACATTTTTTTTGCATCACCATTGTCACCCCCTAAGCTACTTATACATGTCAAACATTTAATTCTCTTTTAAGAAATGCGAAAGCATTATATGGCATGTTAGTTTTATATTTTTTATATCTATATGGAAAATTAATAAATCTACATTCTTAAAAGAGTAAGATGCAAAAACTTTTTTTTTTGGACGGCAATTGTGACTACATGGCCCCTAGTCCAGAAGGTGTAGCGAGCCCACACAATCAGGTTGGATCCAACCCAAAAGGTAATGGCACCCTTCCCTTTACGCACGCGGGAAGAAACCCGTATCACCCTAGACAAGAGTCGAACTTGAGATCTTGCCTATGAGGATAAAACCTCCATACCGCGGGAGAAAACCTCTATCGTCCTAGACAAGACTCGAACTCGAACTTGAGACCATTGTTTCTTCAACTTCGAAAATGCAGAGATGGATTATGTGGGTTACTTTAATGTGCAATTATCGTCTTCATAGGGGTTGCGTTTTCACTTTTGAAATTTCTCTCAGACAAACTGCTTCTGACTTTTGAAAATGTAAAATAAAGCGTATTTTCATAGATATTTTAGTTACTCTTACGAAGCTATTAAGTGACAACAATGTCAATGTAAGAATTAAATTCAACGTATATAAAAAAGCATGACTGTAAGTTTTGTAACAATGTAGTTAACTGCTTAACTCTACAAACTTGTTAAACAATTTACTAGCGTCAAAATATGTCATATAATGAATTGGTTTTAATTTAATTTAAGTGTATAAAAACTCCTTTACATCTCTACTCTTTGTTGCGATAAAAGGAGCCTTGTGGTAGTTGATTAGTTAATATTTAATTTGAAAAAGCAACATGCATGTTCCACGTACAATAATGCATAAAGTTTATCAAGTCATTTAAAAAATAAGACACGATAAATAGACGAGTTCAATAGGTCATCGGTTCGATGATTCGATCAACTTTAATTTGATATCGACAAAAAGGTATAGAGTTAGATCGAGTAGAGCGTCTACTCGGTATAAAAAAATATAAATATGAACATAAGAAGTTAATATAATGTTTCTTCCACAAGCACATTCATGGAAATTTCTTACAAATTCTTGTTACAATTTTTTTCTCCTTTCACTCGGCTTGCATGTAGTCCAACAAAACACTTGTACTATATATTCTTTTTAAATACATTTATACACACATTAACATTCTTGTTTATAATCACCAAACACATAAAGTTATTTGAAATCAAATAACTTTAATCGAACTGTGATCTAATAAAATTATTTGATTTCGGCTCATTTCTTTACTCAAGTAAACATAAAACACATAACATTCGGAGTTGATCATGGATATGGAGGAAGAAGGATACGTGGTGACACCGGGGTATAGATTTTACCCGACAGAAGAAGAGTTGATTACGATTTATCTAAAGCACAAGATACAAGGCACAAACACGAACAGATTAACGCAAGATCATATCGATCAAGTCATACCAGTGCTTCATGTTTACGATTTCTATCCTTGGGACCTCCCTCGTTAGTACTTTTCCCCCTTTAATTTTCATTATTTCATGAACATTTAAATTAACATATGATAACAATTACATGCACAAAAGTAGTTTAATTATGATTTTGGTTGTGAGATAGTTTCCATTCAAAATATCAGAAAAAAATTATGATTTGTCTGACATATAATATTTTGGAAGCAGAATACGCAGGAGAGCGTTGCAAAGGAGATCCGGAACAATGGTTCTTCTTCATTCCTAGACAAGAGAAAGAAGCAAGAGGAGGAAGACCATCACGCCTAACTAGTTCTGGATACTGGAAGGCCACTGGATCTCCGAGTGTTGTTTACTCTTCGAGTAATCGACCCATTGGGATCAAGAGAACAATGGTTTTCTACAAGGGTAGAGCTCCCACCGGGACAAAGACCAAATGGAAGATGAATGAATACAAGAGTTTTCAAGAAGCTTCTTCCTCGAACACTAACCTAAAACCCGAGGTATTTCTATAAGTTACTGATCAATCCCTTATCTTGTATTTATAGTAACTTATTTGTTACATATGATATGCATACTCATAAAATGCAGTTGATGGAAGAACTAAGTTTGTGCCGAGTATATGTGAAGTCAAATTGTATGAGGGCATTTGACAGAAGGCCATCAGGAGTGACAATAAACGAGCTGCAACTACAAGTTGAACGACCTGTTGACAACAATGAACATCATGCAACCACATCAACTCAGCCTAGCCATCCGTCGATCTTAATTAGGACAACGAGCGTGAGCTTATCTGATCATAGCCATAACTCCACGGAAGATCAAACTATTAGTTATCCTCATGACTCTACAATGGAGAGTGGTGATCAGCCTTTGTGGGATTGGGAAGAGTTTAATAACTGGTATTAATTAAGTTTTCATTTTTGGAAGTATTAGCTAAATATTTTCAATTATAAGTTAATTTATTGAATTTTAGTATGATTCATGTAAGTGGGCTGAAATAAAATATGGTGTTATAAACTAAGGTATTTAATTTATCCTTCTATCTTCGAAATCTTAATATATCTTCGTTCTTGCTAATTTGAATTACATGTCCCCAGTCCTATATAATTCCTATATACGGTGTATATAAACTGAGAAATGATTGAGAGACTTAAATGTGTAAATAATACTCCCTCCGTCCCATTTTATAAGTCCATGTTTGAAAAGTCAAAGTCTTTTTTCTCGGAGTTTGACTGTAATTATCCTTTTTCGTGTTATATAATACTTAATTAAAAATATACCAATGAAAATACATTTAAAACACAAATCAATTTATATATTTTGTATCAAGTATTATATAACACGAAGAAAAAATAATTACGGTCAAACTCTGAAGAAAAAGACTTTGACTTTTCAAAAGTGGACTTATAAAATGAGACGGAGGGAGTATGTGTTAAATTATGTGTTAGTGGTTTATTTGTTTGTGTTGTCACCAACGTGCCACATATATACCAAAACTTTTAAAAATTTAATTATATAGCTTAATTTTAGTTTTTACTTGTATAATTCTGTTTAATTAGTTTCAAAAATATTCTCAAAACTCTAAATAATTTTGAATGGTATATTCCAAAAATCTATATTCTTATACTGGTTACCCTCCTGAAGCAAATACTAAAAGTCCTTATTTGAGTCATGATCACTTCCTTTAATAATGAGATCGCTTATAATGTTTGACACAATTTCTTTGTCATTAAACACATACAAACAATTTCTTTGTCATTAAACCTATACTCCCTCCGTCCCATATTAAATGTTCAGTTTGACTTTTTGAAGTCTTTTTTTCTCAACTTTAACCTTAAATACTTTTGTTTGTGTAATAAAACACTTGATACAAAATATATGAATGAATTGAGTTTTAAATGTATTTTCATTATGTATAATTTTTATCAAATACTATATAACACAAGCAAAAATATTTAAGGTCAAAGTTGATAAAGAAAGACTTGAAAAGTCAAATATGGACATTTAATATGGGACGGAGGGAGTACAAATTTTAAGTTTGCACTATACTATCTACCAGTGAATTTTGACCTAAAAGAACATTGCAAATTCAAAATAGTTGAAGTTTTACTGTATTTTTAACTACTAACATGACTTTTACTTCGCAAATTATTAGTAATATGACTTTGACTTTTCAAATAGAAAAAATATTTTAACTAACATGACAGATTAAAGCCAATCTAGAATTTGCTAAAACAATACGGTTGAATCACATAGATTATATATGAAAATCACTCAACATTTGAAATATTTGGATACTACTAGTAGATTTTAAACTAAGAACTAAACATTCAAGAAATTTGATTAACACAACCAATCCAAATCAAATATAATTAAACAAAGTTTATGTAGTAGCTATCAACTTTATCATCTAGTTAATCTTTAAAGCCAAAAGAACTACTTCTTGCACCTCAAGAATCAAGTAGATTTCTTGGTAACAGATGACTCAAATCTTTGGTTGAATGTACTATTTCTGAAGAACTCTCGTAACTTTTCAAACTTGTTGTCCTTTTCGAATGCTCCTGATGCAACGCCATTCTGAAAACAAGTGGCACGGAATTGTGAACAGTAAAACCGGATTCTTCAAGGCGGGCAGTTGGTGGAATATGGTAACAGCTATGAAAGAAAGGATGACGAAGCGCTTCAATGGCTGTTGGCCTTGAGCTCGGCTGCCATGAAAGGAGTGTAGCAACCAGATTCACCAATTCAGGGCTTGCATTTGGTAACAATTCAGAAAACCGCATGCCTGGAAGATCTGGAAAACGATAACACATATTCTTTGCAAGCTCAAGTCCTCTAAACCATGTACTATTTGTTGGTGCTCCTAAAACACTACAAATTTTATGCATCACATCTGCTTCAGAATCACCTTGAAAAAGTGGTTTGAGGGTGAATAATTCAGCTATGATTGCACCCATTGCCCACATATCAACCGCAGAATTGTACACTGGCGCTTGTAGATAAACCTCAGGGGCACGATACCAAAGTGTTGCAACTTCATAGGTGAATGGCTGTTGTTCAGGATTCATCTCACGAGCTTGACCAAGATCGCAAATCTTAATTCTATCCTTGTCCACAAGAAGGTTTGCAGGCTTAAGGTCACGATGAATGTAGCCATTGTGATGCATGTATGCAAGACCATGAAACACTTGGAAGCACATGTTTTTAATCTCGGTTTCTGAAAACGGCTTCTTCTGTTGTTGCATACGTTGGTATAGACTAAATTCCATGTACTCGAATACTAGAAACAAGATTTCGTGTTCATGGATGATTTCTTTCAGTTTGACGATATTAGGATGATCATTCATCTTGATTAGTGACTTGACTTCCCTCAAGTTCATGCGCTCTTGTGCCGAGTAACACTTTGACATCAGTTGCTTGATCGCAACCACACGACCACTATGCTTATCGATAGCTTTCCAAACAACTCCACCTGATCCACGCGCAACTTCTTCCACTTTTTCATATTTCTCCATTGCGGGTATACCACTTCTCGATCTTTTCAAGAAAATTAAACACGAACCTAACGTTGAAGAAAAATAGCAAGAAACGTGGATTACCTTAAACTTAACTTTCTTGATCGATCAATGCTGGAAGAACAACATGCTATTAAAGATCATGCTTCGCATATTGAATATTATGAGTTATTGATAGATTTGTTATTTATAATGCTCGTTTAGGGGTTGTTAATTATGAGTTTACTTATTGTAGTTGTCTTAGGATTAGAATTTAGTGTTTTTTACGATAAATTTGCATGCAAAGGGGTTATGCATGTACGTGTTTTGCACGTATTTTAAATTAGTCCGCGATTTAAGGACTGTAAGAGTTAACATCATTATCATACTTTATATAGATACATTTAAAAGTAAGAGTTAACATCATTATCATACTTTATATAGATACATTGAAAACTAATTCTTTTGGTGTTTACAGGTACTTCTAACAATTAATCTAAACATACAAAAAGTAGTAATTAAGCTTGACATGTTATATCATGATTAAAATCGTTTAGATATGTTATCAAACTTCTGATGCTCATGGGTCTTTTCTGTACAAATGAAAGTATATTTTTAGTTCTACCTCTTATTTTTAACTCTTATTAAAAAGGGGTTGTTTCTGTAAAGTTTATTTATTCAGGGTGCAATGTGTAAGTGGAACATACTATAGGGAGCATTCATGAATATGTTATTTATTTGGGATAATGGCCTGAAAATATTTTATCTTGCCAACCTTTTAATTTTAATTTTGTATTCACTCAACTTTTAATTTTACTATTACATACATTTAAACTTTTGATAATTCATATTAGACAAAATTTCACCGATCGTCCCTAAACTTGTAGAAATTCGCACACTTGGTCCCAAAAAATAAATATGTGGCGAACGGGGTACTTGATTTTACCAAACGGCGTCCAAATTTAAAAACAATTTTTATATCCAACCTATCACCTTTTTCCAGATCATACAGTACGTGTCTTCATCAGCTCCTCCCACCTCTCCATCCGTGTCACTCAATTATTAAAACCATTATTTTCCTAAATCTTTTTTCATTAGTGTTTTCTACAGGATCATAAAAACACACACAAAGCAAACGTTGAAGCACTTCATCTCATCAAGTTGACACACAACATTCAAAACACACACACAAACAAAAATTCCGGTGACCCAAATCTAGGGCTCTTCATGTTTTTTAATTCCATTTAATTTTTTTTATAAAAAGTTTGTATTTTTATTCATGGTTTTATGTTTAATTGCAGGTTCGAACTATTGGAAAAAAGGATGAAGCGCCGCCATGAATTTTTTTATCGAAGGTATATGATTCTTTATTTATTTATTTATTTATTTATTTATTCTGATTTGTGGTTACTTTATGTTCAGTTTAGTGGGTACTGATAGGATTTTGGTTTTGTCATCCGTGTGTGGTTCCATAAACAGATTAAGGTGTTATAAGGGGTTTGGGCCTTTTAGGCTAGATGTGATGTTAATTAGTAATTTTAGTTTTATCTGAAATTTAGCAATTTCAAGGGGGTGTTTGTCTAAGCTTATTTTTCAGCCTTTTCGGCTTATTGAACTATTGAAAAGCTAATAAGCTTAATTATTATTATTAGGGCTTATCCTTTAACCAATTGGAGCTAATTTATTCAATTAGATAAGCTAAAATAATAATAATAAAAAAAAAATTAAAATAAAAAATAATAATGATTGATTTTGTTAGTTTTTCAAAAGTTTAGTAACGTCTTAAGCCGAGAAAATTAGCTTAAACAAAAACCCTAAAATAAGCATGCCCTAACCCAAATAATGTAAACTGCTTATTTTGTCCCACCTAAAAAGATTAGAAGTTGTTGGATGATCCAAACACTACAAACTGCTAATCTGCTAAAAAAAATATGTTGTGTTGTGCAGGTGTGTATGTGGCGGCAAGAAAAAAACAGAATCCCCAAATATGGAAATCGGAACTTTTCCAAAGTGAGCAGTCCATTTACTTAAAACCAGCTAAATAATCTACCCGGCATGTGCTTTTATCGGAACTTTTAACTTCATTTGTGAATTCATTCATACTTGCATCAACCCGTGGGTATCCAACATTTACTTATTTTAATAAAAACCTGAATATATTTGATGTTTAGGGGCTATATGACACTCATCACACAACCTTATACAATCTATTTACACATTTTCCTCTGAAGTTATGCATTTCTAAGTTTTGACTCTAAATGGTGGGTGAATGTATTAGTGTAATTTTCATGTGTTGAAACATTATATGGGTTCTAAATGGATTTTTCTAGGGGAGTGGAATATGTTCAGTTTGATCTAGCAAGAATTGAAGTGCGGGCCAAAGGAATATCACCAGATATAGGAACATTCTTTTGCTGGGATAAGACCGAATTTGATATTGTCTTCACTGGGATACATTAGAGGTAATTGATGGTTTCATGCAATCGTATTGTGTTAATACAAATAATGTCAAAAACGTTATTCGCATTATTCGATCTTCTTGTGTTTTGATAATCACAAAATATAAAGACATGTTACGTAAAGTTACGGTTAATAAGTTTTTAANAAGGGGTTGTTTCTGTAAAGTTTATTTATTCAGGGTGCAATGTGTAAGTGGAACATACTATAGGGAGCATTCATGAATATGTTATTTATTTGGGATAATGGCCTGAAAATATTTTATCTTGCCAACCTTTTAATTTTAATTTTGTATTCACTCAACTTTTAATTTTACTATTACATACACTAGTTACAATGCCCGCGCACGCGCGGGTTTTTTTTTTTTAAAATTTTTTTGAATGATATATTTTTATTTATTAAAAAACAAATAATTTAATCTTTAAATTTGTTTTATTGATATACTACATAAGTAGAAGATAAAGATAAGATGCAACTAAGGATAGGATTAAATTTTTTAAATGATTATCTTTAATAATAAAAAATTATAATAAATTTGTTTTGTTGATATATAGAAGATAAACACAAAAGATAAAGATAAAATGCAACTAACAATAGGATTAAACTTTTTAAATGATTATCTTTAATAATAAAAAATTATAATTAAAATAATAATTAAAATATTTACTTAATAAGGGAATGTTGAGTTTTTCAAAATGTAAAAGTCCCCACTTGAGATTTTGTTTTATTATATAAAAGATTTAAACTTTTGATAATTCATATTAGACAAAATTTCACCGATCGTCCCTAAATTTGTACAAATTCGCGCACTTGGTCCCAAAAAATAAATATGTGGCGAACGGGGTACCTGATTTTACCAAACGGCGTCCAAATTTAAAAATAATTTTTATATCCAACCTATCACCTTCTTCCAGATCATACAGTACGTGTCTTCATCATCTCCTCCCACCTCTCCATCCGTGTCACTCAATTATTAAAACCATTATTTTCCTAAATCTTTTTTCATTAGTGTTTTCTACAGGATCATAAAAACACACACAAAGCAAACGGTTGAAGCACTTGTTGGAATATGGTTAATTTATTAACGTGTGAATGTCTAGAATCGAACTCGAGACCTCGGGATTGCATACATTACAAACAAGAATTAAAGTATAATAATTATATATTAAATGTTATGTTTATATAATTATTTAAACACTAGAATGGACTTAACGGTCGTTAGTTGTTAACCGTAAGTACTAACTATCGTTAAATGTAAACGTGAAGGATTAGAATGAAATTTGGAGATAAGGAAGATCCGGAAGGACCTATTGGTCCTTGTGGCCGGTCGATCTCAACACAAGGGAGGGTTCCCTTTTGCCCTAACTTGTTCCCAAAGTCTCTTAACTAGTATATAAAGAAAACCAAGGGTTATTGTTTTGGGACTTTTGCACACATAACCCTAACATTGGTTTTCTTTTCCTTCTCTTTGCTCCAAACCAATCGAACTCCCCTATAACCTTAGGGATTCGATTTTGTTTTTCAAAAACAAAGTGTTTTCATAGATCTTGCAATCTCTTTAATTCGTTAGTAGTTTGTGTGTACAAGAACGAGGTAATTACTCACTATAGTAATTATCAAGGGATCGATTAACAAAACGGTAAGGGGTTAATCATTGATCCATATAAACCCTAATTAGGGTTCTTCAATTGTTCAAGAATCAAGAATTGCATAAGGTACGTTTTCATTATGTTTTGGTTAACTATTATGTGTTATATGTGATCCTACGCTTCCGCATCTTGTGCTACTTGATATTAGTAATTATATATGATATTCATGATTATAAAATTCTAACAACACTTCATCCCATCAAGTTGACACACAACATTCAAAACACACACACAAACAAAAATTTCGGTGACCCAAATCTAGGGTTCTTCATGTTTTTTAATTCCATTTAATTTTTTTTTATAAAAAGTTTGTATTTTTATTCATGGTTTTATGTTTAATTGCAGGTTCGAACTATTGGAAAAAAGGATGAAGCACCGCCATGAATTTTTTTTTATCGAAGGTATATGATTCTTTATTTATTTATTTATTTTTTCTGATTTGTGGTTACTTTATGTTCAGTTTAGTGGGTACTGATAGGATTTTGGTTTTGTCATCCGTGTGTGGTTCCATAAACAGATTAAGGTGTTATAATAGGTTTTGGCCTTTTAGGCTAGATGTGATGTTAATTAGTAATTTTAGTTTTATCTGAAATTAGCAATTTCAAGGGGGTGTTTGTCTAAGCTTATTTTTCAGCCTTTTCGGCTTATTGAACTATTGAAAAGCTAATAAGCTTAATTATTATTATTAGGGCTTATCCTTTAACCAATTGGAGCTAATTTATTCAATTAGATAAGCTAAAAAAATAATAATAAAAAAAAAATTAAAATAAAAAATAATAATGATTGATTTTGTTAGTTTTTCAAAAGTTTAGTAACGTCTTAAGCCGAGAAAATTAGCTTAAACAAAAACCTAAAATAAGCATGCCCTAACCCAAATAATGTAAACTGCTTATTTTGTCCCACCTAAAAAGATTAGAAGTTGTTTGGATGATCCAAACACTACAAACTGCTAATCTGCTAAAAAAAATATGTTGTGTTGTGCAGGTGTGTATGTGGCGGCAAGAAAAAAACAGAATCCACAAATATGGAAATCGGCACTTTTCCAAGGTGAGCAGTCCATTTACTTAAAACCAGCTAAATAATCTACCCGGCATGTGCTTTTATCGGAACTTTTAACTTCATTTGTGAATTCATTCATACTTGCATCAACCCGTGGGTATCCAACATTTACTTATTTCAATAAAAACCTGAATATATTTGATGCTTAGGGGCTATATGACACTCATCACACAACCTTATACAATCTATTTACACATTTTCCTATGAAATTATGCATTTCTCAGTTTTGACTCTAAATGGTGGGTGAATGTATTAGTGTAATTTTCATATGTTGAAACATTATATGGGTTCTAAATGGATTTTTCTAGGGGAGTGGAATATGTTCAGTTTGATCTAGCAAGAATTGAAGTGCGGGCCAAAGGAATATCACCAGATATAGGAACATTCTTTTGCTGGCATAAGACCGAATTTGATATTGTCTTCACTGGGATACATTAGAGGTAATTGATGGTTTCATGCAATCGTATTGTGTTAATACAAATAATGTCAAAAACGTTATTCGCATTATTCGATCTTCTTGTGTTTTGATAATCACAAAATATAAAGACATGTTACGTAAAGTTACGGTTAATAAGTTTTTAATCGAGGAAACTCGTTTCTTCCACGTAGCTTCTACAACGTCACTTCAGGTATGAACAAACTTTATACCATCATTAGTTTGGTGATCAAAGAAGTTTATTTTCTTACAAACTTACATTTTTAAGTTAGACAAAACATTTTTCACAAAAGTATTTTTGTGTTTTTAAAGAAATGTTTTATGAAGAAAATATATTCAAATTCAAATTTATAACAGCTAGTTTTCCCCCCAAAATAGCTGAAATTTCACCAGATAAGTTTTCACCACGTCAGGACAAAAATGGGAGCGTTTTTGTCGGGACGGTCCCTTAAAGTGGACGGCGGTCCCTTAATGATAAAGGACCGTCGCCTATTTACGGGACCGTCTGTCTCACTCTTGACGTCTATAAATACTGAACTGTTACACTTCAGAAAACAAGGTTTTTCACACACAAAACTTTCTGTTTTATTTTCCCTTTAGTCTTTTATCACTATACATGTCGGTATATGTTTATAAGTGATTTCCTCTTCCGTCAAGTGCAAGAGAAAAACTCTCGACATCAACGAAGTCTCGAGATGTTATAGGTGTCAACACACAAACGTAACAAGTGTTACGGTGATAGGTTTTGTAAATAATGTCATTGTTTTTCCGACTTGTGTGTGAGTCGAGGATGGGGATATTTATGTGAACTTGGATGGTGATGTAGATCCAAGAAGTCTTGGAACTAGATTAGTTCATGTATTGGTTGTGAAGGAAATGATGTCCTAGTGTGTAGGTTAGGACTTAGTCGAGTCATTATGTAAAGACTTGGATCGGGTGATGATCCAAGTGAGTCGTGTGTGTAGTCTTGGTTCGGGTGAAAAACTAAGTGAGTCAATTGTGTGAAGGCTTGGTTCGGGTGAAGAACCAAGTATGTCAATTGTGTGAAGGCTTGGATCATGTGAAGATTCAAGTTGGCAAGAGTGCTTGTTCGTGTGGCCACGTGGGCCTTGGAGTAGATTGGTTCTAGCTACGATTAGAACTCGACATTATGCTTAGTGTCGCTAAACCTTGTATAAGCATGTGTACGGATTGCTCCGACTGAAGGAGTGTGTTGATATAGTGATTGATAACTCTCGAGTGTGGTACTCGGGGAGTGGAGTAGGACGGAGAGTGAGCTTCGTGCCGAACCACTATAAATCACCGCGTCTCTTGGTTGTGTTCTTTCCTTACTCTTTACTTTACTTGCTTATTTATGTATGTTAGTAGTTAATTTGATATCACATAACAAGTAGAATTCGACAAGTTTGTAAAAGAATATTAAACGGACCTAAAAACGGCGAAACGTTTTAACAACTAAAAAGAAATGGTGAAACTATTCAACCCCCCCTTCTAGTTTCTACATATTGTTTTATTTTTATCGGTAGATAATCGGGTTGCTGGAGATACATAGTTTTATGTCTTTTGGAAATTACGGTCGTTGAAAATTGTGTTTTTTAATAAAATGTAGCGATTAAACGATAACAAACAAAATGTTAAGGAGCTAACTTGTTTAGATGATGCATGTTGGTGTATTTGTAACTGGCAAAAAAGGTTAGCGAAGTTGAACCTAAACTGCTCTAATCTAAAAACTTTATTGTAGGTTGGTGATCCGTGGGAAGTCCATAACTGCCGGGAAAGGCCATAGGACATGGATACAAATCGGAGTTTATACACTTTGCATATACCAAAACCTGCCTCAGATGTAGCTGGTGAGATGGTAGGAGCTTAGCCGCTTCATCTATTGCATTAAGGCCTTCTGATCCACAATACGCAGACACGCTCTTAATTACAGCCGTAAGAGTTTGGTTATGCGGATACTTATAGGGGGGGTTATAGTTATAACGCAGACATTAGGAGTGATGTTCGTCCATTTTACGGTCATTTTGCTGGATATCAGGCAAGCATATCCTTCCTTATTTGAGTTGGTTTTTCTACTTATGAATATTTTCTTTTTTCAGTTTGTAAATGCTAAATGTGGCAAATATTGTTTTCAATTTAACTAATCGATTCTAAATGATCAACTCTCTTCATATTTGAATGTTCAAATGGCCAAGCCTTTAACAACTTAACTGTAAAAAAAATTTTGTTCAGGTTCATGGCACATTTGCTACTTCTGGTATAAAGATAGCAAAAAAAGATTAAAGGTATTTCCATATTTCTTTTGTAATTGTAATGCTTTTATCTAGAATTCTTATTGAATACTCTTAACAATCCGACAAATGACTTGAAGAAAAGATGTTACACCAGCCTGCAATCGATGACATCGTCGCCACAGAAATGCCATCCAGGAGTATAACTCCCCCTCCTAACACTAATGAGCCTGCAGAAAAGGAGAGGCCAAAAACTGAAACCATTGTCTACAAATGTCCAAAAAGAGCTATTTGCAACCGAAGCCGAGGAAACAACTGGGCCTGACGCGAAAAAAACAAAACGGGATTATGATCATCATCGTACGACCGATAATGAAAATAGGCAGTGACAATTGATCCTATAATATGTACAGTGAATGATAGTACGTAGACCACTTTAACGAAGTACCGTAACATGTAGGATAAATGTACCATGTAACTATAAGGCTGTACATTCGCATCTGAGCCACCACTGGCCATAACCCATGCCGTTTTCAGTAAACAACGGCAGCCATAATCCAAGCATCTACTTTATCCAAGAATATATGATGCGTGGGTTTTGCGACATTTGCACTTAGTTTTTACCTCTCAAGGGATCTTGAGAAGCTTACAACCCCCACCAGGCAGTGTACCTGACCGATGTAGTATAGTGAAGTGGCAAGTACCGGGGGATTGATCGTTCTCTTGGGGAATAGTGCCGTTAGGATTGAAAAGATACTCTAATTAGGTCTAGGGGTTGAGGGGTGATTCTTTTTGTATTTTATGTTTTATGAAAGCAAGTAAAAATCTCGGGTTTTGGAAGAGTGGGCGGAATTAGTTGCTAGTCAACTAACCCAAATAACTACTTTTGCAAATAAAATAAAGAGTAAATTACATAGATGGTCCCTGTGGTTTGCCCAAAGTTTCACCTACAGTCCCTGGAAGTTAAAAGTTGCACAGATAGTCCCTATCTCTGAAAAAAATAACACTAATGGTCCCTTTCTTAACTGTCGTTAAGTGACTTCCGTTATAATTTACACGTTAGTCCCTTTTGGTTAAATATCGTTGCATCGTTTATCCTTTATAATAATGGTCGTTTATAACTTAAAGTTTTTCGACTTTTTCTTACGTTTTCATCCGTTTTTATACGTTTTCATGCGTTTTAATCCGTTTTTGTCCGTTTTTATACGATTTCGTCCGTTTTTCTTACGTTTTCATCCGTTTTCNCAGTGAATGATAGTACGTAGACCACTTTAACGAAGTACCGTAACATGTAGGATAAATGTACCATGTAACTATAAGGCTGTACATTCGCATCTGAGCCACCACTGGCCATAACACATGCCGTTTTCAGTAAAAAACGGCAGCCATAATCCAAGTATCTACTTTATCCAAGAATAGATGATGCGTAGGTTTTGCAACCTTTGCACTTAGGTTTTACCTCTCAAGGGATCTTGAGAAGCTTACAACCCCCACCAGGTAGTGTACCTGACCGATGTAGTATAGTGAAGTGGCAAGTTCCGGGGGATTGATCGTTCTCTCGAGGAATAGTGTCGTTAGGATTGAAAAGCTACTCTAATTAGGTCTAAGGGTTGAGGGGTTATTCTTTTTGTATTTTTATGTTTTATGAAAGTAAGTAAAAATCTCGGGTTTTGGAACTAACCCAAATAACTACTTTTTCAAATAAAATAAAATAACTAGAAAATTAAAGTGGTTGTGAAATTTATATGAGAGAAATATGTGTTTACTTAGATTCCTTACTCCCTAGCTATCTTTTACATGTTAATTTTGTAGAAAACTAGAAGGGGGGGGGGTTGAATAGTTTACCGCTTTTTAACTTGTTAATATTTGAAAAGCTTTACGTGTAATTAACGATTCTATGTAATTATCAATAATTAATAAGCGAGTATAAAGATAGAAATGATCAAACCACAACACGATTGTTTATCGTGGTTCGGCTACAAGGACTCTTTTTCCTTGCCCTACATCCACGCCCCGAGTTTCCAACTCGAGAGTTTCTAGCACTAGTCAACAAGCTCCTTTCACCGGCGGAGAAAACCTTACACGTCGCTTACACAAGATTTCCGACACAAAGCTAGATGTCGAGTTCTTTTACAAGTGTAGAACCAAAATCAAGCCCAATCTAGGATATAAAAAAAATGATTGATTGCACAGCGGAATAATGATAAAGAACACAATCAAAGTTACCAACAAGGTTTTTCTTAATAGAACAATGATCCTCTATGTATCTAATAAAAGTTTTTCTCTAAAGTGTTTGTGAATGCGTAAATAATACAATGACCATCTGTTCCTTTTTTATAGACAAGGAACCCTAATTACATAATAAATAAAAATATCAATGCATATCACTACCTAAAATAGCTCATGCATATCCTAACAAACAAATACTAAAGATACGGATTCACTAAATCCGTAGAAATATAATATCAGCAGAAACACTATGTCAGCAAAAACCATCTATAGCTTCAGCAGAAACGTTAGCTTCAGCAGATTCCATCAGCAGATTCTTCAGTAGAATTATCTCTTAGCAGAATTCCCAACAATCCTCCCCTAATCTTGATGTTGACTGTGTTAACTTCAAGATTCCTGGATAAATCTTCGAACATATGAAGCTTGAGGATTGTAACATAATAAGTGTGCAGCAGAATATGAGAACTAGCAGCAACTTCTATAGCAGCAACTAGAACCAGCAGCAACATGAGTAGATTTGATGAGCCTTTACCAAGTAGCTACTCACTCTTGGGCTAGCTAGTCCTTCGGTGGAATCATGACATCACCCTGGTGAACTAGTTACCAGTTCAACACTTAGAACGTGAATCATTGGTGTGTTGAAATACCCTAATGATTTTTGGCAAATCATCACAGCCATAAACGGATTTGAGATGTCTTTACCTGTAGCCGTTTGCTCAGGACTAGCCAATTATTTGGAATTTCACAAGTGAGCATCCATGGTCAATTGAGAACCATTCAAACTCTCAGCAATGAAGCATGGGTGAGTGGAGTACCCTATGGTTTTGAGCAAACCATTAAAGCTATCAACGGAATTGCTGTGTCTTTACCAAAAACCGTTTGCTTTTGGACTAGCCAACTCTTTGATGGAATGCTGTCATCATCATGGTTAGTTGATTACCATTTATGGTTTTCCACAGCCTTTACCACAAGCCATAATCTTGTGGGCTAGTCAACTCTTGTGTCAGTAAGACATGGTGAGCTGAGAACCATATGTGTGGTAATTAACCACTACAAGTACCTGCAAACAAGATAAAACAAAAACTACACTATTTTTTTTATTTTTTATTATTTATTTTTTTTATTTTGATTTTTTTTAATTTGTTATTTATTTATTTATTTATTTTATTTTATTTTTTTTAATTATTTTTTTTATCTAATAAAAGAAAGAAAAAGAAATATGAAATATATAAAATATACCATCAATCAGCAGCAGGAACCAAAGAAAAATGTAGTGCCAACAGAGACACTAAGCCTCCCCTTAGGCGTATGAGGATCCAACAGCTACAAAAATGGTTAGAATACAATAATACAACAATAAGCCTCCCCTCAATCAATGCACCTGACAAGGACTATTGTTCTTGGGTACCCAGAATGAACCTTTCCTTTTATTTTTCCAAGAACAACCTGTTGAGGGCTTAACACCAGTATCCCATCTTGTCCCCCACCCCATATACATTGGGTCATAATAACTAGGCCAAAAACCATTCTGAAAATAAGTACTAGTAGGTCTGTAAGATGGTCTAGCAACATGTCTTTTCCAACCGGCTGGAAAAGGTCTACCAGCAGAAACTGGCTTACCAGCAGGGACTGACTTATCAGCAGGAACTGACTTATCAGCAGGATTGGGTCTGCTGGTTTTCACATGTGTTGCTTGTGGAACATATGGGGGAATAGCATTAACATTGGTCCACATTGGTCTAGTTCTCTTTTGTTTAGCATACACACCCATTCTCTTCTCATGAAAATCACAATCCTTAATGAGATGAGACTTACTACCACACAAAAAACAAGATTTCTTTTTCAAAGACTTATTCTTAACACAACTTTGTTTATTACACACAAACTTATCAGAAATAGAACTAGAAACAAAATTGTGTTTAACAGAAAAAGGAACTGGTTTTGTTTTGGGTTCATTATCAGCTACTTTGGACTTGGGTAAATGAGACTTGTCACTTGAATCACATGAGGCATAGTCAGTGGACTTTAGGTCTGAGGACTTGTCACTTTTAGAACAAGAGACAAAGTCATCAGTTTTGCAACTAAGGTCTGGCAAGTCACTTGACTTTTTGCCATATAAATACCCATGCCGTTTTCAGTAAACAACGGCAGCCATAATCCAAGCATCTACTTTATCCAAGAATATATGATGCGTGGGTTTTGCGACATTTGCACTTAGTTTTTACCTCTCAAGGGATCTTGAGAAGCTTACAACCCCCACCAGGCAGTGTACCTGACCGATGTAGTATAGTGAAGTGGCAAGTACCGGGGGATTGATCGTTCTCTTGGGGAATAGTGCCGTTAGGATTGAAAAGATACTCTAATTAGGTCTAGGGGTTGAGGGGTGATTCTTTTTGTATTTTATGTTTTATGAAAGCAAGTAAAAATCTCGGGTTTTGGAAGAGTGGGCGGAATTAGTTGCTAGTCAACTAACCCAAATAACTACTTTTGCAAATAAAATAAAGAGTAAATTACATAGATGGTCCCTGTGGTTTGCCCAAAGTTTCACCTACAGTCCCTGGAAGTTAAAAGTTGCACAGATAGTCCCTATCTCTGAAAAAAATAACACTAATGGTCCCTTTCTTAACTGTCGTTAAGTGACTTCCGTTATAATTTACACGTTAGTCCCTTTTGGTTAAATATCGTTGCATCGTTTATCCTTTATAATAATGGTCGTTTATAACTTGAAGTTTTTCGACTTTTTCTTACGTTTTCATCCGCTTTTATACGTTTTCATGCGTTTTAATCCGTTTTTGTCCGTTTTTATACGATTTCGTCCGTTTTTCTTACGTTTTCATCCGTTTTCATGCGTTTTTATACGTTTTCGCTCATTTTTCTTACTTTATTGTCTGTTTTCTTACGTTTTCATCCGTTTTTATTCGTTTGGGTCCCTTTTTATACGTTTTCTTTCATTTTCATC
>LBNU01029482.1:0-11051 GCA_014162995.1 Artemisia annua
GTTCTATATATATAGAAAACGTGGGCTGACGGCGTCAGCTCGGCGATTAGGGTTTTCAGACGGCCTTCCATGACGTGGTCATAATTGCTGGTTCCAGATCTGACGGCCTTGGTTGACGGCGTCACCAATTTGCACTACGAACTCTCTGGCCCGTCACGAGTATTTTTCCAATTCAGGACTTCACTTGTTCCTGACGGCGTCACCTTGTAGAGTGTGACGGCGTCACCTTCTGTAATCTTCAAGGTCTTTTGAGTTTTTGTTGTTTTCCGCACTTTTTCACTCCGAAAACGCCCGAAAATGCTTCTTTTGTGATTTTCCCTTCAAAAGTACCTAAAATGAGAAAAGAAACGACTTTGGGTGAAATCCAAACCAAAAACATACGAATTAGGACTCAAACCGACCCCTAAAAACGTAACATTTTTCGTCTCATCAAATGCCATCCATATCAGTTTTTTCTTGTAGAGCCATTTACTCCCAACTACCTTGGCACCGGGAGGAAATCCAGACTTGATTATCACGCATGGATTACATTTCCCCATTCATAGCAACCTGTCATTTTTCCTTTTCAGGACCATTCATGGAAGCCCTATAACTAGTAGGTTCATCAAGATCCCCTAGTATAGTTTGATCACACTCTACGTTAAGACATAGGCGATCGAGTGCTCTCACAGTCCTTACGGATCTGCGAATGGGTACCATTTCAACTTCAGGTGGAGGACCCAGACTATCTTGTTCTTCAGGAAGTTGACTAGTGTTTTCAGAAGGTAATGCATCAACCTGATCGTCTTCCAGATCGTATACCCTCCCACTTAATTCTTGAGATATTGATTGGTCCTGAAACGGTCAACTTAAATCAACCACGGATGTGGTCAACAAAAATCAAACAATTTAAGGACCAATACTAACCAAGAGGAGCAAAGTGTATCCCCGGGTCGTTAAGTCCCGACGAGGTGTGAATGGTATACAAAACGGATTTGTGATCGGGTGATTTTGAACGGAAAAGGGTATGAGTGATTATACTACGAGAATACGAGTGAAAACAAGTTAAATAAGCTAAATTATCAAAACGTAAAACTAAAATAACCTAAAACGTATTTAGAATTAAAAACGCGAGTTTATATTAAAAATAACGTAAACGCGCAAAATAAAAAGTGAAAAACTAGCAATACAAAGCCGAAGGGTATGAAAGTTACTTTTTTACAATCCTAATGATAAAAGAAAATTTTAGAAAAAAGAAAAAATTAAAACTTTAATTAAAATTCTATTTATTATGAATTAAAAACTAATTAAACTAAATTAAATTCTAACTAATTCTACACTAACCCAATAAATCTGAAAGTTTTTCAATAAATATTATAAGTTAAAAATAATTTAAGAAAAATATAAAAGATGGTGGTTCAATGTAAAAATTAGCAGTAATAAGCTGATAAGCTAAAATAAGCTTAAATGACTAAAACTACTATATAAATAAAATTTGTAAATAATGACCTGAAAAAGACCCTAGGGCGACTGGTTGAGTGTGTGTGGTGTGAGGCTTTGGATGCAGGAGGTCCAGGGTTCGAATCCTACCTCTTACACTTTTTGCAAATCATTTTTTTTTAATTTTTCTTTTTGCAAATGATTTAACCAACAAACATATCCAACTTTTGTAAAACAACTTTTTAGGAGAAGCTTATGCAAGCTGAAATATCCAACAGTGGATGTTTTGGTTTTCAAAATAGACTTTTAAGCTTTTAAACCCACACAACACTAACCAAAATAAGCCAACAAGCCAAATAAGCTCAAATAAGCAACAATAACAAACAACAAAGAAGAATCAAGCAAGAACAACAACTCAGCAGGATCAAACAAGAAGAATCAATCAAGCTCAGATTCAAGAACAAAAACAAGAACAAGTAGCATGCAGCAGCAGCAGCCGAAAATAAGCCCAAAAGAAAGGATCAAAATAAGCAGTAAATAAGCTCAAACCTAAAATATTAAGGGGGCAAAAGTGAGACTACATGGCTGAGATCCTAAAAACCTAAAAAGCCCCATCAGAAAGTGACCAATTGAACCTTAATTAAGCCAAGATTCAACAAGAAAAACTCACTGCATAACTGCAATGAAACAGTACATGCTGACTTTTCTATTTCAACTTGACCAAATCCAATTTCAACAGCCTAAATCTATCTATAGGTGTATAATTAACATGATTAACCATGAAACACACAAATACAAACATGAAATCTAACAGATGGTCACAATTGCATGAGCAGTTAACAAATCATGCAGGCATGAAAGAAATTCTTAACTAATGTTGACTTTCTATGAGGAAACTACCACTACTATACCAAAAATGCCTTACTCTAACCTAATGTGAGCTAGTTGTGCAGAAACTATGACAAGATAACCACAAGAACAACATGAAATCATCAAATCCAAATACCCTTTAACTTAATGCTAATACTACAACCTTGCAATTTAAATTATACCTAACTGCTTATCAAACCTTAAACAGATTAAGTAGATACTAATACAGCCATATGATCAAACATTACACACAAGAAACAACATGAATCAAGGACAAGCAGTCTACACTAGTGTAAGGCAGTGAACTATGAAAATTTATCAAGCACATAATAATTCCATTAAAATTTGTCAATCAAGCAACCCAAGACATAAACATAAGCAGCAACTAACAACAAGTAGCAATTACCTAAGATCTACACTAAATAACTCAAAACATGAATGTAGGAACCCAGCATACTTGATCGTTACGGGCTAGGTTGTTAAACCTTTAATCTAGGAACACATAATAATGAAAGCGGAATATTAAAACATAGAATCAACATTATTATGAACAAGGTTTTATATTCATACTTCTCTAACACTAATAAACAAATTAACATGTTCTACCTTGATCAAGTAGAACATGCTCTCTAAACTAATAAACCACTAACCCTAGACCTTTTCTCCTACGCCTAGGTTACACACACACCTTTACTAGACGTCTACATAATGGAAGACTTGAATTAATTAAAATCCTACACCCTTGATCTCTTTATATAGAGAGATATTAGGGTTTACAAAATACTACGAAGGACTAATAAATAAAACTTCTTTTGCAAGCAAGTCCTTCCCATCTTTTGTAGAATTCCTTCTTGTCACTTCAAGCCCTTCATGTTTCATTCTTCTTGTTTTGTATCATCAAATCAATAATAGACCCAACAATGAAAGATTAAGCTAGGCTTTTAACATGAGAACTTACAATTCATCCACCCTAACTAACATAGGGTGCATTCCAAACTAAGCCTATCTTTATGATAGGCATAACATCACCATTAACCACCCATTAGCCACCCAGAATCACCATCAATAACATCCCCTGTTTTGTTGACCAAGCCAACATTCACCATTCAAAACAGAATTGGACTAAGGGTCTCAATTATACACTAAAAAGAAGCTTTACTGAGCTTATACAACACTGATTACCAATCTTTAACAACTGATAAATAAAAATTGAGACTTACAAATTTTAAAATAGCAATAAACTGAAAATTTGATTCAATACTAAAATTAAAGCTTGGAATGAGTTTAAAATACACTGAAGAACTTTAGGAATACAACTTAAATGATAAAGTGAACACTAAAAACTGAATTAAGCTACATTCGACATAAAGAAAAACTACACTACACTGGTAAAAACTAACTCCTCCTCTTCTCCTCTTTCTTTCTTTTATATTGACCCTTTAGGGTTTGTTTGACTCTCTGAACACTTCCCACCATACTCCTGAGCCGTTGGATCACTCAAGTTAATCTTAGCCTTTGAATTGGATTTGGCGCCAATTTTGTCAAATGGGCAGTTGGGGTAGCTTGGAGTGATTCAAGGGATAATAAATGCAATTTGGATTATGTAGAGGTTGGGGAGACATGGAATGGTGAAGCTGAGGTGGAGGTGAGGGTGGTGAACAGTATCCAGTACCAAGCACGTGGGGGACGAAGAAGGAGGTTTGACTTGTGGTTTGACTGAGGGAGGTTATAAAAAAAACGGGGTGGGATTTTTTTATATAAAAAGGGTTGTTGGGCTAGAAAATGGTTTTGGGCCAAGGGTTTACAAAAAGGGGGGTTTTGTTGTTGGGCTTTTTATTAAAACAGGGTCCGTTTGGATTGGATATAGACCACAAGGACCATTCTTGCAATTCTCCAAAAGATGAGGGGCTGAAACTGTAAATCCTCCAAAATTATAACAAGGACCATAAATGCCAAACTCTAATAATACAAGGACCATTTATGAATTTTTCCATTTTAAAACACCCAAGGACCATTTTTGTCATTTTCCAAAAGTTCAGGGACCTTTTCTGCCATTCACCCAAAAATTCACTCAAGAACCAATTTTAACAACTTAGGATATTTCAGGGACCTTGAATGATAAAACTCCACAATTTTAAATTCCAGGGACTATTTTTGCCAATCTTTGAAAGTTGGGGGACTGAAACTGCCAATTATGCAAACTTTGTTCGTTTTTGTAGCCTCTCGTAAATTCCCGTACGATTAGTAAATACGTAAACTGGAAATAAAGGTATTTCGTTATTTAATATCCCCTTTTTACGAGTGACAAATTTTTTTTTATGCATGACGTATTATGTGAATCTCTATGACATTGTGAAATGACATGTTTACTAGGAACGATGCTTGCACACAAACCCTAAATTGGTCTAAGTATCGCGAATATATTTTAAAAAACGTTATAATTAATAAATATACGTTTCGTATATTTATTGTACGACATTTATATGTTTCCCCCGAGCCACGAAATTCCCGAGATCGCTCACGTAATATTAAATTGATCGTAACCCGACCCCTTCGTGATTTACTTACTAAGTGTGGCCCCAGTGACCCTTAGGTTTTAAACCCATTTATAAACCCAACGGGCCCCTCGCTATTTCTTTTTCTCTTTTGTTTTTCTTGTTGGGCCGAGCAACACAACTTCCAGCCCAAAACAAAACTTAGTTTTTTTTCTTTTCTTTCCTTTTGTTTCGCAGTCGCGAAACCCACCCTCCCCAAACGCACGAATTTTTTCTTTCATTTCAACACCCGACATGGACATGTTATGTACACCATTCGATTCCCGCCCAGCAAGCTTTCTAATATGACGCAAACCTCATTAGTTTTCATGATCATTTGGTTTACATCCCAATCTACAAAGTGAACGGCAAAAACGCATGATTAACTAGATAAAAACTCAAAACGTGTCACACTATTTCTTAACGTCTCTTGAGCTCACCCAATGACTTCCAATCTGAGCAAAAGATCCCCACTGTAGATGTCGGGAATGAATAGGAAAAGTGATAGACATTCCTGTTTTGTAAATATTAGAGCTCCGATTGGGCAATGCATGAAGGTCTCCCATTTTCTAACGAGCCCACACACACCTTATTTGGTTCCCTTCCCCTTGTCTCATCAACGTCTGCCAATTCCATCCCACAGTTCTATATAACGATCCATGCAAACTTGAGATGATCACACACATATAAACATAGCACTACAAGGGTTATACGTGGGTTTTGTAAACAAGATTGGGACGAGAAGTTGGCAAAACGTTCGAGGTGTACAAGAGATCCAAGCGTACCATTCTTTGCTCATTGTGAACCTTGGTGTGTCGTGAACAAGACCACACTCCTCCCTTGATCTATTTCGAAACATACCTAACGAAAATCTCCACCCCAAGTGGTGAGGTGAGAAAGGCGAACTCAACTTCTATATTATTTTCATTTTCACATTTTACTTTGATCTTTTTATTCGAAATATATAAACACGACATACTCTTTTTAATCGACATATTAGAACTTTGACATGTTCTCTAACAAATGGTATAAACATTCGCTCATAATAATCATGGATACATATAGAAAATGACACGTTAATATGTTACCTTTCCCCATTCGTATAAATAGAAAAAGACTTAGAATTTTTCTAAGTATTGAAAACGGTTTTGATAAATGTTTTAGCCGAACACTTTTGCCTCGTTAAACTTAAATTTGAGACATGACTTACACTTTTTATAACTCGACCCCATTGTCACCTTGGTTGACAAACGAACGACACTTTTTATTCGACCTAACGAGCTCGTTAAGACCTTATGCTCGACCCCATTTGAACCTACCGTTTCCTATAAAACTATATAAAATGACGTGGGCTAATATCAAGCCATTAAGCTTATTTGATGTACTGCGCCTGAGAGCCCAACTTCAGTGTTTTTATACTCACAAAACAAGCCCAAGTCCAGGCCCAAAGTTTTCAAAAGCCCATTGGATCAAAAACCATTATTGGGCCCTTAACTTGTCTCGTTAAGGCCCAATAAGTGAAATAAGCACTTTTTAATAAAATAAGCAGTTGAAATAAGTTATTTTGAATATACTGAGCTTATTGAAATTATAAAAATGATAAACTTTGAATTTGGTAAATTTTTGGACTAACTTTGCAAATTTTCTCAACCTAAGGACTAAAACTGCCAAAGTTGTAAACTTATGGTAGAAACTGTAATTTCTGAAAATATAAGTCCTAAACTGTTAAAAATAATATTTGGAGTTGAGAAATATTATTTTATAAATGTTAATTCTGAAAACTTAAAGGATTTTCTGTAAATATTATTTTATAAAAATAATATTAATGATTAAATGGAAGAACCTGTATTCGGATTAAATAACGGGATAAGTTTTATATATACGTTATATAATTAATAATAACGATATATAACGAAACGTACTATATTTTCTTATTCGTGAAATATTCACATGAATGACTTTCCATCAATCATCGATCATTGTACTTATAAGTTATATCTATAAATAACTTTGCTTTTGAACTTGAAGCATTTAACGAACACGAGTCTTGTTCGTAACTAAATAACTAGTATTCGCGATAAAACCGGACTTAGACTATCAAACTGAAACTTGCATTATCTTTTAGGTTGTGTGTGAAGCCGTTTCCTTGCTTTGTTGAGATTACGATACCACTGTACTACTGAGGTGAGTTCATAGCCCACTTTTTTAACTGTTTTATGTGGGGGGATACATGCTTAAAAACCGAACACAAGTCTTTTATTTTGGTATTGATATACCGGCTGACCGTTATTATTGCTTAAGTAGCTATTGCCAAAAGACCCTCGATCATGAACCTTAATCACTTGATGAGTGAACGTAAATAACTGTGAATAGATCTATTTGGGGCTGACAATCCCCGTTTGGTCGTTGGAGAAAACTACCAAACGCACATTATTTTGATGATATAAGTTACTGGCAAAGACCTATCTTGAGGGCATACTATTATTATATTGCGTCATATTATTAAATATGATTGGCTGTCAAATCGTTGTGTGTCATGAGCTTAATGCAATAACGGGTATTTGTGATTTCTTTTCAACTTGTTTGATTGCATACATTTGCAATAAATGATTATATCTTGTGTTCAACTGTTTAACTTTCAAATCTATGAATATCACTCAACTTTATGTTGACTTTTAGCATGTTTATCTCAGGAACTAAACAAGAAGAATTATGAAGGCACGGAGTGGGCATATGGACTTAAACAAAGACCTTGTTTTTATATTAAATAGATGTGTTATTGAAATTGTGAACATCTTAATAATTTGGTATTTTGAAATAAAGTAAACTTTTAAACATCACTTTGTGTTGTTTCTGTGATTATGAAAAGATCCTCGAAGTAACACCCAAAAGTTTTCCGTTGTTAAATTAAAGTCTTCCGCTGTAATTTTAAAAAAAGTCTTCCGCTGTCATGGTTAAATTTTGGGGGGTGTTACAGATTTTCATCTGTTTTTACTCATTTTGCATCTGAAACATATAAAACACAATTTTGGGATATTTTCAGTATTTTGATGCATTTCTGAGTGTTTTTGTATGTTTTGCAATTTATATTTTACCAAAAATGATGAGTGTTTGAGCACTCATCAGATATCAGTTCCTTTTCCAAGAAATCTCCATACCTAGCAACGAATACTTTGTTCTCAGGGGGGTAATAAAAGTAGTAACCCATCGTTTCCTTTGGGTATCCTACGAAGATGCACTTCACAGATCTTTGTTGGAGTTTATCTGAGTCACGTTTAACATACGCCTCGCAGCCCTAGACCTTTAAATAAGACAAGTTAGGAGCTTTTCCAGTCCATAACTCATATGGCGTCTTATCAACCTTCTTTGTGGGAACCATATTAAGAATACGAACAGCAGACTCGAAGGCATAATCCCAAAATGAGAAGGGAAGAGTTGTTAGATTACACATAGATCGTATCATATCTTGCAATGTACGATTTCTTCTCTCAGATACACCATTTTGTTGTAGAGTATATGGAGAAGTGAGTTGCTGGACAATTCCATTCTCAGCTAAGAAATCTATGAACTCTTGACTCAGGTATTCACCACCTCTATCGGATCGAAGAGCTTTAATCTTCTTTCCAAGTTGCAACTCTACTTCTGCTTTAAACACTTTGAATGTTTCAAATACCTCATGTTTATGCTTAAGTAAATAAACATAACCATAACGACTATAATCATCCATAAATATTAAGAAGTAGCTAGCACCTCTCCTTGACACATGTCTAAGTGGTCCACACACATCTGTGTGAATAAGACCAAGTAGATCAGAAACCCTTTCAATACTACTTTTAAAGGGTTTCTTNTTTGAATGTTTCAAATACCTCATGTTTATGCTTAAGTAAATAAACATAACCATAACGACTATAATCATCCATAAATATTAAGAAGTAGCTAGCACCTCTCCTTGACACATGTCTAAGTGGTCCACACACATCTGTGTGAATAAGACCAAGTAGATCAGAAACCCTTTCAATACTACTTTTAAAGGGTTTCTTTGTCATCTTGCCAGCAATACAAGATTCACATTTATCAAATGATTCATCATTGATCTTTTCTAAAAGACCATCGTGTTGCAGCTTTTCCATGCGAGTCTTGCCAATGTGAGCAAGTCGACAATGCCAAAGATAAGACGAATCCAGACCTTTCTTGATTCTCTTATGGTTGATGCTATACATTGAATTATTATTAAAAAAAAATTATCATTATCATTCATGTCCAACTCAAAAATACCATTCACATCAATAGCATTAAAATAAAATACACCATTTAAAGAAACTGAAATTCCATTGCTAGAAATAGTATAATGATAACCAAGGTTCAAAAAACATGAAAATGAAATTACACCTCTAACAATTGACGGTGCATAATGAAAATTATTTAAAGATAGTACTAAGCCCGAAGGCAACACTAAATTAAATACTCCTATAGCTTCAACTCCTGCAGGCGCTCCATTACCCACGTGCAAGAATTGTTCTCCATAGGACAACTTTCTCTCCACTGCAAAGTATTGCAGATATGAATACCACAGCCCGTATCATATACCCATGAATTCAATTTATGTGATAGAGAAAATAATTCAATCATAAAGAACGCACCTAATGAGCTAGGGTTACCAGCTTCACTCTTTTGCTTCTTTAGTCGCAAGTCATTGATGTAGAGCGTACAATTACGTTTCTAATGCCCTACTTGATGACAATGGTGACTAGCCTGTTCCTTCTTGTTGGGAGGATTCACCTTGTTCTTCTTGGGTTGGTTTTGATTCACCTTAGGTTTAGGTTGATAGGTCAAAACCTGCTTGCCTTTATTAGCCACACCCTTACCCTTGTTCACATGCGATTTTTTCTTGATCCTACCTCCTCGAATTGCCAACACTTGCGTAATAGGTGCCTTGCCCTTAGCTGGTAGATGCTTCTCATAGTCAACAAGCAATGCGAGTAACTCTGAGACTGTCTTCCCCGAGCAGTGCATGTTGAAGTTCTGTACAAAACCAGCAAAGTCCTTGTTAAGGGCCCTATTGATTAAGTGAACTTGAACATTGTCGGGGTAACCAAATCCGACCCTGTGAAGTTGATCAAAGAATTCTCTCATCGCATTCACATAGTCTTCAACTAGTTTACTATCACCATGCTTGCAGCTGTGTAATTTGTCAAGAGACTCATACAATTCAACTGCAGGAGATTTCTCATAAGCCTTCTTGAGCTCATTGATCATGTCATATGGAAAATAATACTCATACTTCTTTTGCATTATTAGATCCATAGTTTGAAGCATTAAGCACCCAATTTCATTGTACTTAGCATGCTCCACTCTCCATGCTGCTTTGACCTCTTCAGTAGCTGTCGCAGCAGGCTCCTCAGGGCAAGCCGTATTCAAGTAATTGAGCTTACCAATCGCTCGCAAGACAATTCTGAGCGATCGGTGCCAGTCATTGAAGTTTTCCCAGTCAATTTGGCTCTTTCAAGATGGCTCTTGAAAGCAGCATACACGGAGTTATCGGGTTGAGCCATTTCTACAGAAAAAGTTCAAACATTAGTATTTTCGATAATGAAAATATTTTCAAGTAAACATAATACCCATGGATATATTCATATAACCACCTTAGTTTCTTGAAAACCTAGGATCCAACTTTTCATAATTTCACTATATAAGTTGATCTGCTAATAGTGAAAGTACAAAAGATGGTAATCTGTCGTACAATAATTGGCAAACAATTTTCCAATTCCTATACGACTTATGGGATTTACTTCAAGTTGATTCATCAACTTTCCATGTAAGCATGTTTCATCCCATCTCATGCCTTAAGTTCTAGGTCTCACGCATCAACTTAATTAAGTCGTCTAACTTAGAAACTGCAAATTATCCATGTGAGGTCTCACGCTCACTCGGAAATTTGCCTTGTTATTAATCTTTGGCCTAGGTCTCACGCATACCAAAGAAAAACTCCAAGTGTCCCTTATAGTTAGATGGCATGTAACTTAAATTTTTAGGGTATTTAATTTGATGTGTGATGAGTGTGTAAATACTCATCATTTTTCTATCATCTGAACTGCCAAAACATCCAAAAACACCAAATAATGCATCAAAATAGTGAAAATATTCCAAAAGTGTGTTTTATGTGTTCTAGATGCAAAATGTTTGAAAACAAATGAAAAACAAACAAAGTTTGCACAATTGGCAGTTTCA